>JAVQKC010058487.1:0-13038 GCA_036025475.1 Philypnodon macrostomus
AGAGGGAGCTCCATTAGCAATTGATAGGTATGCCCATTAGCATATTAATGGTAGGGCACAAGCCCATTCAACAGGTGTTTACCACTCCCCCAAGTATCAGCCTATAAATCTCAGCTCACAAACCTTTCTAACCAGAACTGAAGTCTGCTGGATTGGCAGATGAAAGCTTTTCAACAATCAAAACCTTGTCCAGATGCCCTTTTTCAACTTTCAGTTTGCCCGGTTAGGCTCAAATCTGAAATACCTAATTATTATTTCAGACACCGTCATCACAACAAGAAGCACATAATAATACTGGGTTAGATTGATATCTCACTTTACAGGTGATATATATTTATACATTTAGGCATGGTTGGTGAAGTTTCTTGCCCATGGGCACAAGGGTATGAACCGATTGAGGATTACCTACTGGTGTTCTGTGAAAGAAGCTGACAGAGTTGATGGGGCCATGGGACAATTTTGGAAACATACCTTTACGTGAATATATCTATAAGTAACAGCTCCTTTTATTTCTGCCTTGTTCCTTTTGTGTTGTAAACTATTTCTCAAACGCATGAATTGATAATGCTTTTGCTGATTGTGACAGTTCAACAATGCAGGAAAGTTAATAAATTGACTTAATTCCAGGCCCATAGACATCCTTTCTCTTCTCACATTTCTCATGTCTCTCTCTCTCCATGCTCAGAGTCAGGAGCTGCAGAGGGAAGAATAGGCTCTTTTCATTTGAATGTCTTTGCCCTCTCCACCCACAGCAGCCCGGGTCAGAGTCCAGACTTCTGCACAGCTCACTTATCAGGAAACAACAAGAACCTTCTCAATAAGTCTCACAAGGTTTACTCCTAGTCTCACAAAGCAGGCCAATATACACCGTCAGTTGAGCTTCTGCTTTTGCAATTTTGGATTCTAAGGAAGCAAAGGTTTTATGGGAATGTGTGATGCATCAAGTCTGGGATAAGTGATCCCAAAACAAATGTGCTTGCATAATCTGTAAGCATTTTGTATGTTCACTATAATGGGTCAAAGCATTCACTTGTTTTTAGGCAGTTTAATGGAAGATCAAACAGACAGTAGTCATTGATTGAATACACAAATCTTGATCAGTTATAATGCTATAGCAAATTATGGCAACATGGCTGGTAATATGGGTGGCAGGAACCTATGTGCTTAATTGTCATTATGTAATTTCACTCAAAATTCTAATATCCCTAACATTTTGTGATTTAGTATATAATCCCCTTAGAATTATACGGTATATCTATTTTTGGCCAGATTTTTGTTATTTACATATTCCTATATCTGGAGTGTTTTATTGAGTTTTAGTAATGTTTTGAGCTTTTTTTATATCAAGCCTTGACTTTTTAAAGTGGATTTACTCAAATGTAGTCAGAACGAAGATAGAACCATATAATTCTAAAAGGACAATATATAGTTTTTGAAGAAGTTCCAGTTCTTTTTGTTCCCCTTTATTTTCATTAAATACTTTTGTTAAATGCTTAGCTCTGGATAAAAAAGCTACAAAGATCCCTGTAAACCATACATAAATGCATTGTCATATCGATGACTGAAAAACAGGCATCAGCCACACATTTCGTATCAGCAAAGTTTGTTTATTTGTTCCATCTTTGTAATATTATTTGGTCAGAGTTCGATGTTGAGGTGGAGGAAAGTGCACTCAGTCGGACAGGGCAGCAGGCAGGGGGCAGCAGATGAGAGAAAGGAGTCATGTTATGATTGTGGGATAACTGGACATTGTTATCAAGATGTTGTCATACCAGCCACCAGAATATGTCCCGTATAGTGTTTCAATCTGTTTTAATTTTAGAAATAGTTTTGCCCCCAAACTAATGACAACTTCTTTGGCCCTCTAGTATCCCCCCCCCCAACCCCCTCCTTAGGCTGTCAGCAAAGCTAAATTTACCCAGCGCTTGCCACAATCCTGGGTCACACACATACTGCCACATCAGTCGTATTACAAAAGGATCGAGTACAATCTATATAGCTCTCCAACTCGCACGCAGTTTTCAGCATGTGATGGTAAAAACAACAGAGTCAAGGCAACGGTTACACACATACTGCTCATTGTTCACATTCTCACACCGACATACAAAAGGCATGTACAGGGAAACGCCGCACACACCCCTAAAGTGCACAGTCGGAAAAAGGGAGCTCTGAGAAGACACAGGTGCAATGAATTTAAGATTAAGGTGACGTTGTGGAAATAAAAAAAAAAAGAACAAAAGTGAAAGTGGTTCCAGGTTCAGGGGAATGTACTGTAGTATGGTATATATCTGAGAACGCATTCACTGTAAGCTGCTTTGGAGGATGTGGGAAAACATAATAAATGTTGCAAAAATAGTCTTTAAATGAGATAGCAAACTCATGTACACCAGCTAACCCCATGGATTATGTATATGCTCTTGATGCAAAGCCTTAGGTTGCAATACCTCAAATAATTCCTCCTTCTAAAAGGCAATCTGGGTGAACAATATCATAGTTTTACATTTATACCTGCAAAGGAACACAAACAGTAAACATAAAACAATGATGCAAGAGAATTAAGGCAGCTGATAAAAGTAATAAAAATGTAATAAATACTGATGAGTATAAGGAAACAAAAGAAGCTGCAGAAACAATGCAGGCACAAAGATAAAGGTGTGATGGTGAGAAAAATAACAGTCAGCTGGAAACGCCTCCAAACATAAACCCTTTTACCCCGATGTCTGGAACAATCCACTGGCCTCTTCACAAGGGGCACCCCCCGGAGCACGCCACTCCACTTTGGCACAGAGTGCAACCTGACTCATGCTGCACTTTGTAAGAGCGCATGGATGGACTAGCAAATATTTGGTGCCCTCTATTGCCAGCCACAGCAAACTGCGCAAATCTATTTTACATTGCCCACAGAATCTGGTGGATGTAGACTGGTGTAGTCAAATGGTTTGTTGATCGAAATGGGGCCTGGGTTATCTTCTTTGATGAGCAAAGCACAAAGCGTTTCAGAACAAGGCGAAACAAAGCCAACGTCGAGGCCACTGTCATTCAAAAAGAGGATTTTAAACAAAACGTCATGTAAACAGTGTCTACTTTGATGGAAGTCACAAGGTTGTCAGGCATTCATCTGGATCGATAAACTCGTGTCGGGGTGAGACCCTGACCGGGTCAAGACGGGATGAACTCCATCTACTCCACTTTGACTCCCAACTTCTCTGTGTTTAGTAAGTACAGGCTGTCATCTATGAGGAAGCTGTTGACAAATACATTTGACCGTTATTATCACATACAGCAGTAACTCAAATCTGTCTGACAAGGTGAGTGAACAAACCTATAGAAAAGAAAGTGCACAGGGATGGTGCTAAGGTGCCAGACTGCATGTGCATCAAAGACCCAAAGCAGAGGTGGGAAGTCGAGCAGCTCGAGCAGCGCCAGGCCGTGAAGGAGAAGAACCACGAGGCCACATTTCCACCAGTACGGCAAGGTCCGTCGGTTCACCCAGCACCAACACAGCCACCACAGCAGGTTCACCATGCCTGAAAGGCAACAATGATTAGATACAAAAATAAAACAAGGACACATGTATTATATCTTCTATGTATTACCAATAGAAACATTAGCTAGCATGTTGTAGCCATAGTCGAAGCTGACAAAGGTCAGGTAGGAAACATGGGATGTAAAAATCAAGATGAGCAGCACTCCCACCAAACTGGACACCCCCGGTCGCCTTAGACCCAATGTCCTGCAAACACAAAACATGAAAGCAATATGATATACAAACTGTAACTGTAGGTGCCTGATCAATAAGAAAACTCGTTTTACCTGACACAGCATAAATAGATGGAGTAGAGAATGACAGCTGTTGCACAAAAATAATCCATTTTCTGAAACAACAGGTAACATGTACTGAGCTGATATAAACGTATAAACAGTATACAGAGTACATAAGGCACATACCTCTGTGAGATAAGTGTCCCTGGTGTGAAAAATTGTAGACCAAAACCAGGCGTTAAGAGATACCTAAAAATACAGAGATTATTTTTGCATCCTGCAGTTATTTATAATATACTTGTTCTAAATCTGTTTTTGCCCCACCAGTGAGAAGGCGTTAATGGTGTGATACATGGGGCTTTGCCGTGGCACAGTGCTGCGATAGCGCAGGAGCATGAGAAGACAAGCCAAGCCATTCAGCAGAGACGCCAGGGCAGAGGCTGGCTCCTCAAAACACAAGAAGCGGGCAAAGGGCCACTAAGATTAAAGAGATGTGTACAGTAGTTATTCATTGACATAATACAAACATTTAAAAACAGTTGTCTGCCCCTGTGAGCACTAACTTTGCCGTGAAACTGAGGGACCCTGTAGCCCCCTGCCTCATACAGGCCAACAGTGGTCCACATGCACTGATATCGACAATCATCACGACATGTCCAGCCTGAGAATAGAAAAAGGAAAATACTGTCACACTGGTAAAAGTAATGGACCCATGTCCACTACATGATCATGCACTCATTTTAATGGTGGACAAAATAAGAATTAGAAGGGGCCTGTTTTGACAACATGCTCATCCAGAAAAACTGGCTTTTAAACTGTGCCACCGTCAACATTGTGTGTTTCTATCTCTTTAATCTCACAGCTGGGTCCATGCATTGAAATGTATAAAACAATAAATTATTTACCCAACACAAGTTTCAAATATTACTATTTAAACATTATCCTAAATCAGAACAGTGTTATTACAGTCTGTATTCTGCCATCCATTATATTAAATAACCCACAGTGTTAGCAGGTTAGCTGCATTCACCTGCAGCCTCCACTCACCTGTGAGCGCCATGTAGTGCGGCTGGGCGGATTCAAAGCCCTTCAGCAGGACACCGGTGCAGTTGATTCGGATACATTGCTTCACGCAGTCCCGGTAAACAGGTTCCTTGTCGCCCTGCGAGGACTCCACTGTGGACACCGCTGCCAGGAACAAGGCGACAGCAGCCAGAGCGGGCAGCCCGACAGATGTGCACCGGGGAGACGGAGAGGCCATGGCGGGGACTCCCGGTGCAACAGATCCGGATCTCAGCAAGGCACCGCGGTCCACATCACAGCACCACCTCGGTCTGAGGTGAATATTGGTCCATTCTCCGGGAGCGGATTGTTGTACAGGTTCAGTACAGCCTGTTTCTGTGGATCAGGGTCAAGTTTCACAGCACACGTCACTTCCGCTCACAGCACGTACTGTCAAAGATCAAGAAAGATGTACAAACCTTATAAACAATTACAATATATAAGTTTTCTCATATAATCATATTAAAATAAAAGTGCTTTTGATCCACATTGTTGTTGTTTGTAAAAGACCATAACATTTACGAGTTGCTCTTATTTTGAAATTATTTTATGCTTATTATTTTGTCTGCCTTTACTTTCTGCTTTCTACAGTGGTCACGTGATTTACTGAATTATGCATTTATGCTGGGAAATTAAAGCCCCTTTTATTGTAAAGCATTACAAATAAAACACATTTCAATAGCCTATATGTTTAAAATGTTTATATAGCAGTTTGAGTTTAGCTCGCAAGATTGTTCAGGCTGTGGTAATACAATTCAATGCATAGTGTCTCAATGCATAGCCATATTGTATTACCACACCCCGAAATATCTCAAGTGTCCACCTCTATATTTGATAGTTGAGAATAAGCAACACTTACAATATTTACTTTAGTTGTTTCTACTAATTTCTACTAAGGCTACTTCAAAATAGAAATTATATAAACTTTGGTTCAAGTCATAGCATGTCTACTTTGACGATGTTGCTAGGGTATGTTATAGGGGATGTTATAGGCTATGGTAGGGTATTTTTAACTCTTTTTCTTTTTTTTACTTAATCTTTACCTTACAAGACCTGAGCTATTTCTGCTGTTAACCATATTTGGTGAGGTATTTTCTGTGCATAAAGGTCAGTTTGTATAACCTTTGAATATAGGCTATTTTGAACTGAATATGACCAGTCTCTATGAGTGTGCAATTCCCATTAGGAGGTACACTTTACGGCTATATTTCTTCAGGTGTCAGTAACAAAACTCGGGTTAATCATCTGCATATTTCAGTCCGTGTGCAGTCATTGCTCTTAACTGTGCTTTTTTTTCCCACTTAAACCAAGAGACACAGCATTATACGAAAAGATAGTGGTTTTATTCGTTCGTTCTTTATTTGTTACAGTGTAGACACAGACAGTCACATCAACAGGAGAGAACAGCGGCCAGGCCAAGGAAGGAGAGACCAAGAAACAAAGACCTTTTACTTTTGCTTATTTCTATCCTTCCTCTTCCTCACCATTTTTCATTATCTCTTTCAACTTACATCATGCCTTCCTCCTTTTGCCTTTCCTCTGCAGAGAACTAAAGGGACATTAAAAGATTGGGGGTAGGCAAGCTATTCTAGTACAATACCCCCAGCTCTTTTATTGTGCACTTCCAGCAATATAAGTAACTAACATTATCACCCTGTTTCATTTAGGTTGGAACTAACAGACCGACCGTCGAACCAGCTCACTTGTTTCAAGCGAGGGTCCGTGCATGCGCCACAGCACCCAAGGGACTGACCGCTTGTATACACCGACTGATATGCACACAAAAATGTATGTAGATATGAAGCATGCACTGTTGGCCCCAACCCACCTGGACAGAATGAGAGAGGGGGAAGGAGGAGCAAGTGACAAGAGATAGAGAAAGAGTTTCAGTGCCACAAGATTATTTTATTTAAAAAATAATCCCATGTTTTCTCCCGTTTTGGTACTCACACACACAAAAACACCCTCACAGCCTTTCAGTTCCTCTCACTGAGCATCTCCATATAAAAGAGACATGTCCTTTTGTAGTGAGGTGGAAAGAACGGACCGGAAAGTGCGCGTGTGCGAGACAGGCCACAGTGTCAGTGAAGAGAGGGTGATGGATGATGGATGGTGGTCAGGCAAGTGTAGCTTCGTAGACGGAGGTAGTTCTTGAGAGAGGTGGGGTTTTTACTCTTCCTTCTCCTCTCCGTGTGTGATGACGTAGCAGATGTTCTTGTAGTCAACATTGCCAGCCACATCAGGGGGGAAAGCAGCCCACAGGTTGGTCATCTGGAGAGAGAGAGATTCAAAGAGAATTAAAAATCCAAATAATATAGACAAATATGCACTAAAATGATAGACAAAGATTAGTATGATTACCTCCTCGGGGGTGAACCTGTCGCACTGGGTGGTCAGGAGCTCCTCAAGGCTGGAGAGGAAGAAAATCAATAAATATCATTGAATATATTTTTTAATAAATACAAAATAAATAAAAAATTTAAAGTATAATGTGGATAAAAAATAATTAAATGCAAATAAATTAATAAAATAAAAATGTGTAAACAAATAATATAGGCTATCTGATTATTAACTTTCCCCTTTGCTAGAAAATCCCAACATAAACAAATGAATAGGCTGTTAAATAAATAATAAATGTAAATATATAATAATTAATTAAAAATAGGATGTAAATGGTAAAACATCTTACAATTCCTTCTTGATGAAGCCAGTGGCCTCGGGGTCCAGGACCTTGAAAGCGCTAACGATGACGTCCTCGGGATCAGCACCTGTGCGTAAAAGCAAATCTCTTTATTCAACTGCGCTCTACAAAAGTTACACAAGTTAATTTTGGTGTGTCTACGTACCCTTCAGCTTCTCGCCGAACATGGTGAGGAAGACGGTGAAGTTGATGGGGCCGCTAGCCTCCTTCACCATGGCTTCCAGCTCCTCGTTCTTCACGTTCAGCTGTCCCATGGTGGCGAGCACGTCCCTGAGATCGTCCTTGCTGATGATGCCATCTCTGTTCTGGTCAATGATTGTGAAAGCCTGCCGGGAATAGTCAGGTAATAAAAGAAGGTTACGACGGTAATTACGCTACAATTGGATTATTAGGGCTTAAATATAAGCCTTGCAAATGGCGTTAATTGATATTCTCACATTACGCACAAGACTTGTCTACGATAATTATTTGCGTGAGTTGAGTCTGCCGCCACAAACGTGTAAATGTGGAGCCGTTCCCCACCTCTCTTTTCACATAGCCCCCTGTGAAACTAAAGATGGCACAGCAAAACCTTTTGGGTCTTGGCAGCTGGTCGCGCACTTGTTTTTCTAAGGTGTTAAAATGGTCTCGGAATTTGAGACAAGCCCTGCCCAAGGAGAAGGTATTGATTACAGCTGTCACCCCCATAACTGACACGTGACTTTTGTTGGAGGCAGAAATGCTCTTGTAGTCACCTCTAATTGACTAATGTAATTATGCTGTTCTTAATCTGCTCTATCTACAATTGATTCACATTTTCAAACTAATTGTGGTGCAGAAAGCATAGGCCTATTCATGACATTGTGCCAAAATAACCCAGGTGGTAAAATCTATGGCGTTACAATATTTTCATTCATCATCTTTCTCCTACCACCTGTCGACCTTTGAAACTAAGTCATTGTTGTTTGTTCACATTAAGCCCTTCTTTCCTGATTTGATTGATGTGAGGGTGGCTCAGCTGTTAGGAGACATTCCAGTGGGGTCAAAGACAGGAGAGTTGACAGTCTTTGAGGAAGACTACTGAGCTATCCTGGGGTGCATGTAGCTGCTGTCACAAGCATAGCTCAAATTTACAGTTTCAGTCCTGCTGATAAGGACATTTTGTCACTGGCTGTCACTTAACCTATCCAATCAGATCTACACATTTTGGTAACATCCTTCCTCAGATAAAATGTGGGTTTCCCTTATAAATTCAACTGACCAACTATCGAATGTAATGTGTGATTATGTCAAAAGATGTTTACCTCCTTGTACTCCTGAATCTGGCTCTGCTCAAACATAGAGAACACATTGGAGGATCCACCCTCACCCTGCTGCTGCCTCCTCTTGGCCTTCTTGGGTGCCTGAGAACAACAACGCACACATATATTAAGAAACATGCAAACACACTTAACCTCAGTCAAAACAAGGACTACAGTTTAGCTGCAATCAATGCCACCAAGTTTAATCAATGAAGCAATAATGTTTTACCACTTCTGTTCTAGCTATATTGTAATCTGATTGATATAAATGCAAATAATTTTTCCAATCACACAAGTAAACTTTACATACCAACATTCACTACAAACTACAATTGGGTGGTCAAGGCCCAGTTTTTAATATGGTTTTAAACAGTTTTAAGTTTTTTATCCTAATCCACAAGGTGGTTCCATCATTTAGAGACTCCATGCTTGGTTAGATGTATTCCAGATTGTAAATGTATCAGTGATGCTCTGGCATGATCACTTGGTGCAGACAAGCTCCTACATCCCCTAGAGACCATCTCATCCATGGAACGTGGCCACACTCACCATCTCTCAAGTTTCTGGTTGGTTGTTGGTCAAGAAGAGAAGCCTACGCCAAGCCGATGTGACTGACATGTAAGAGTTGTACCCTAGGGGCCTTATATACTAGCCCACGGGGGACTAACTTTAGCCACACCATCAGGTTTGGCAGGAAAACAGAGCTTGGGATGGGTGGGGGGAGAGTAAGAGAAAGAGGGTGGGGCGAGGAGGTGGCGGGACATATCACCTTACACATGGGCCAAAATAGGCCACAGGAGTCTTGGAATGAGGTGAATTCAATGCCAACAGAAGTCATCTGTGGACTAATATGGGTAAAGGGATGGGACATGAGAGACAACTGAATGCCATCAATAAACCTATACTACTTCAAATATGCACTATAACATATAACAAATCCAATATATATACTACCTGTTTATAGCTGATTTATTCAATTAAAATATCCAAATGCCACTGCACTTATCCCAGAGTGCACGATGCTCACTTTTAATTAGCTGCTATAAGTCACGCTAAGGTGCCAACATGCACTTCCCATTAACATTTCCTGAAGTCACCACCTATCTAATGATGGGATCAGTGTGCTCGGTGCCCGATATAAAATCACAGACATGAAACTTGAAATCAGCCCCTTGTGCCAAACTGGGTCCGTTCCAATGTTACATTACTACTAGGCCCTTACAAGTAGTGGCTACGCAATAAACAGGAACATTAACAGGCATCACGTAAGATTAGGTTTATTGGGAGCCATTTTCTTGTCTAAATAAATGTAAATGCACTAATAAAAATAGAATTACTGTTTTAAATATGCTTTTTAATTAATATAAACAAATCTTTCTGCCTCACATTTTCATACCACTGCTCAACATTTAATCAAATAAATTTGCAAATAAATGTGTAACTTTCCCGACTAAAGTACTAATTTTGGTTGCTCCCATAGCTTCCCAGTATAGGTGCTTCAAAAGCGTGAACTGTTGGCCCACCCACTAACCTCCATATATGAGCCCCATAGGCTGCCATCAATCATGTAACTCCTCGGGTTGTATGTATCAGCTAGCAAGAAGTGCTTCAGTATGGAACATACAGTCCATTGAAACGCAATGACCAGTGTGTAGAGAATATTGTATGCAGTGATATTACTCCATTCATTGTGTAGGTTATTGTAAATGACATGTCACAGCCATGTGAGGGGGGCTGTCAGCAGACACATGTCAAGTATGGTCTTGAAGGTGAAAAGAGAGAGAGGCCTATACATAAAGAGCTCTGTTAAATACCATAAAAACAAGACAGCTGAAGAGACAGAAATAGCACTGCCTCCCCCTGCCATTCTCTTTCTCAGCCATTTTGTCTCAACTGAAATTTATTTTAGCATACTTTCCGACTGATATATTTTATTAATACAGTCAAATAAATAAAGAGACAGTTCAACTAGATTATTAAGTTGTAATTAATTGGACATTAAACAGACATTTAGAAATCACAAAACAATTTGAAAGAGATGATAAAAACTATGCCTATTGCTTTTTGCATTTCATTTGTGATATATCCGATAAAGAACAAATATACAAAAGTTCAAATAAACATTGTTTAATAATAATAATAATAATCTAAGCGGATACTTGGTTCATATATTTTACTATAATTCCATTTTGGTTACAATGCTTCAGCTAAAGTCAATAAGGTTTTCTTCACCGTCTGGTCCTCTTTTTGTCCAGCGATAAATCAGTACTTTCACCTCTTTTCCAAATTCTTCATGCATTTTTATAAAATCGCAGAGGGAATCTGATTGGACACCAGCATTGTCACCATAAAACATGGCAGGAGTGTGAACAGGCACTGCATTCGTAGTTTTCTTGGGTTTTATTTTGGGTGACCTCTTTGGTATTAATTTGGCAGAAATGGTTGCTGTAGGTTGAAGAATTGGACCAGGAACCACACCAGGACCTGCTCCAGTAAATGATGCTGAGAGAGAAGGCTGTGATGATGAGGGGTGGGAGCTCAAATCAGCCGAGGGATATTCTGCTTGTAGCATGGGGAACTTTGGCATGATGAAGGTGTTGGCTTTTTCATTGGAAAGTGTCCCCAGTGTCTCTAAAGAGATCAGATAAAATTATGATTAAAGAGCAAGTTAAATGGGAACTTAATGATGTAAAAAATTACTTTGTACTTGAGTATTGAGTCAGCTCCAAAATCACATTATTTGAAGTCTGATATGTAGTGGGGTTGAACGATGCATGTTTTGGTGAAACTATGAAACTATGGTTTGTTATAAACATGTTGTTACTTGGCCTAATTATATGGAAACACGCGAGTCCGTGTCCTCAGATCCTACGTGTGAACGCAATAACTCAAAAACAAATTGCTGGATCACTTTCATATTTTATACACAGATACATATAAAGTTGATGAACTGGATTGATTTTGGTACTTCTACAATGAATATTATTTAAGTAATTCATTAATGAATGTCCTAAACTATGAACGCAATAACTCAAGACGTTTTTGCCAGATCTTTTTCTAATTTCTGGACAGTTACATATTATAGAGATGCTGAACTAGATTGATTTAATATTTAATTAACTAATTAATACCCTGGAGCACTTTAATTAAGCCATTCATCCTGTTGAACATAAACAAACTAAATTAATTTTGGCACTGTGATCCGGGCTAGTGTATATTTAATGTATATAGGTTTACATAGGGGCCTCTTAATTGCTCGTTAACCATATAAAAACCCTTAGAAATCACACAATGTCCGATTAAGGTGCCCGTTGGTGACAAAGCAGTTGTGAACAGCCTGACCTCAGTATAAACTACATAATCACAGACACCTGTACCATGATGCCGTTGAGACAGCTCAATGCACAATGCTGCAGCAGTTGCTCAGCAGGACAAAGGCGCCTCTCTTCCCCCACAGTATAAACAACAGAGCTGTCATTCTCACCTTTGTATTTTCTCTCCATGTCTTTGAACAGCAGGGTCAGGTAGCAGTGATTGGCTGACAACAGAGTCTTAATCCAGCTCTCTAGACTCTTCTGGTCCTCAGCAGCAAACTTGTATGTTCTTAGTCCTTGTTCATTCCACACCAGCGAGAAGGCAAACTGTTCATCGGACTCACAGAGCTGGACAGTGCAGCCCTCAAGAACAATCACCCCAATGACGTCCCGGTCATATGGTCTCTCTTTGTAGAAAAGAAGGTTCCCCTTCAACACAAACCAGCGCTTCTGATAGGAAGTCTTGATCTCACCCTATGAGACAGTTGTGTCATCTGTGGTTTACTGTCACATTTACAAATGATTCATTTAACGCTCAACATCTTGCACAAGATGTGAAAACACGTGAAAACAAGAAGCATGTGAGTGATAAAAGCACAATAGTTATTATATATAGGCTATGTATATATATATATATATATATACATATACAGTAACAGAGGGGACATACACACACCACAGTAACAGAGGGGACATGCACACACTACAGTAACAGAGGGGACATGCACACACTACAGTTACAGAGGGGACATACACACACCACAGTAACAGAGGGGACATACACACACCACAGTAACAGAGGGGACATACACACTACAGTAACAGTGGGGACATACACACACTACAGTAACAGAGGGGACATACACACTACAGTTACAGAGGGGACATACACACTACAGTAACAGTGGGGACATACACA
>JAVQKC010058508.1:0-49609 GCA_036025475.1 Philypnodon macrostomus
GGTGGTTCGAGTCCCCATCCGAGCGCACGCTGTCGTTGTGTCCCTGGGCAAGACACTTAACCCACATTGCCTATGAATGAATGTGGTTGTGTGATTGGTGTTTGGTGGTGGTCAGAGGGGCCGTAGCTTACCACCACCGGGTGTGACTGTGGAGTGAATGAATAATGTAATGTAAAGTGTCTTTGAGTGTCGAGAGAAAAGCGCTGTATAAAACTAATGCATTATTATTATTATATATTAGCTCACCTACTATAGCAGGGCAGTGTTTTTTTCTGAGGGCCACAATGGGACTGGGGCCTGTTTCTGTTCTGGAGGGCCAATAACCTGTTGAGCTATCAAAAACTAAATATGCATATAAATAAATGCAGTGTCAGAAAAGGGGTAATTTACTAGTTTATTGCCCTCACATCGACATGGCAAACGTGATGCACAAATGAGAATTGTGCATTTAATCTCCTCAAAATTGGGTATTATACAGTACAATTCCTACAATATGTGTGGATTATTGCATACCAAGCCTTCTGCAGGCCGGACATGAACTGGTCATGGATCACATGTAGCCCCCGGGCCACACTTTGCCCAGGTCTGTACTATAGGGATGTGCATTCATTTACCCTTCCTGTTTCCAAATGAACTTAAAAAGAGGCTTCTAGTATTTTTGGGTCTATGGTATTCCACGTTTATTCAAACCAGCCCAAACGCTCGTGCTTTGGTGAAGGTTAGGTGTGGATATTACTGTGCATCTGTGCGCTTTACATTTAACACATGCAGCTGTAATGAAGGACTCCCCGATGTGCACGGATGTCGAACATAATTATAAACCACGGCACACGTCAGGCAACAGATGTGAAAATATATGTACATTCAATAATACGACATACTTCAGGGTTTAAGTTCGTATTGGAATTTTTATTTAAGCATTCTGGTCGAAATGAAAATGTAATTAAAGAGAGGTTGCAGTGACAGAATCTCTGCCCAGCAACTGTGGGTCTTAGGTGGGGTGCTCCCTCCTTGGACATTGCCCTGTTAGTGGCAGGTCTGACACATAGACCTATATACTCTGACACACTATACACTCTGATATTCATTTACTACAGGCAAACAATTCCAAAACATGTCTTTGGGAAGCCACCCTACACAATTCTACAAGGTTTGTGTTAATATACTGAATTCATTGTTGAGCTAATATATCATTATGTGCTCATTTCAAATGTTTATAGATATTCCTATTTTTTTTTCCAATATTAGACAATTTCACTATTCACTTCTCCTTTGAGGTGTACTTTTGAGACGGGGTGTACAATCACAACCACTTTTGGAAATTTTCAGAGCTCGTATAATTGAAGAGCACAGGTTTCTTTGCAGATGAGTCTCCGTAAAAAGGGGCGACACTTGCTACCTGCAGGCAGCTCCTCACACAGGGTTTAGAATAGGGCCTAATGAGCTGCCAGACCTTGAGTGGGCAGAGACTCTACCTCTGACGGTGGCAGGCTCGGCGCTCTCTCAGGAAGCTCTCTCTGGAAGAAAGACGTAAAGAAATTCAACATGGACGCCACTCTGGGCATATCTACATACTATACATCTAGTCTCACCACAGTGCGGGGTTAAAAATGATAGAAGTGGTGGGAAATGAAAATGGCGGATGGAAGGAAGGAGTATTTTACACTCACTGGCCACTTTATTAGGTAGACTGTGTCATTAAGTAGATCAGAATCAGATCAGAAGAAAGGTGATTTACTTTTGACATAGTGGGGGGTGTTGGTGTGAAGTTCATGAAGTAATTCTAAAATGGATGATCTTTTGGGATTTTTACATATGAAGCTAAATGCGTGAATTCAATCCGGAAGACCTCTCTCAACCAATCACTGCCTGCCACATCTGCTTCTCAACCAATTCACCTCTCAAACCTCATCTATCGAATGCCTGCTCTCTCCCATGTTATCCAGCTGTTCAGCTATGCGCCGCATCCCTCCTCCACCCCCATCGCCACCTCAGGAGCAGCATCATCATCATCAGTCGCTTCAGCTCCATCTCCCATTAGCCGCCTCCACCAGTGTTTAGGCCCCGGGGGAGAAAAGTCATATCATCACATCTCCAGGTCTCCTAATGCTGCTGTCTTATATCTATCTCTCTCTCTCTCAATATATTCAATCTTTCACCCTGTTCTCTTGTCTGTGTCTGTTTAAGTATCTCCTGGTTGGAATAACGCACAATAGTTTGCAAAATGTCTCGGGTGAAAATGCTTTGTTGATGTCAGTGGTCAAGGCGTTGTATGAGATTGGTTTACCATAAGCTCAGAGAAGATGCCAAAACAGCAGCAGCTGACCACCCTGGTTTCTACTTTTTGATACAAGGTCTACCTAATAAAGTGTCCTGTACGTATATACGTGTAAGCGTATAGTCCTTTTTTCAGGGCATAAATGAATGCCATTTCAACCATGGGTGGCTGTTTTTGACCGAACACTTTACATTCGCTTCAAAGACTTAAATGCAGTGAACGCAGCTCTGGGTTGTTTATAGAGTGCATATGAAAGGCTGAGTAAATCCTGCAGAAATGATACATAAAAGGAACAATATACATAAGCACAGGACATATAGAGACGCTTGCATCAGCAACATCAGAGACATAAAGAACACACTGTGGCCTAAATGCAAGTCCATAAACATGTCCAGTAGTAAATGCTAAACGGGGCCTATTGTACGTTTCAATTTGCAAAATCCAGCTAAGAGACACACTCATGTTATTGGCAATACGCATGCAATATCATTTGAGCCACTCAGCAGGAACAATGTGGACTCTATTGTCGTACATTGTTGTCGTACATTGTTGTCGTACATTGCTGTTAGACGAATTGAAAACGACAGGAAATCCATCTGATGTACTGATCTGAGACTGCTGTCCGTCACGCGAAAATGTACAACTAAATAGACACTCACTGGCCACATTATTAGGCAGATATGCGATCATCTGGTTGTTTACTCTCTATCTCTTTGAAGGTGTCTGCATTGATTTGTTTTTGGCTAGCTGTAGAATTGGATGCACCTAATCAAGTGACCAGTGAGTGTACCAACCCGTAGGAGAATAGGGGTTTGAGTTCCAGCTCAGCCTAAATCAAGACCAGGTGTTATAGCTATACCTGCACCTTTTTGTATTTTTATTATATTTATTATATTGTTACTTCTCTTTTTTGCACACTTTATTCTTACCATGTACTATTATTGCATGCTACTAGTACTTCATGACTATCTTGATGATGGTTCTTCCGATCCAAAGCATTTCATTGCATTTTTTGACCCTGTGTTGAATGTCCATATGACAAATAAACTGAAACCTGATAAACTGAAACATAATAAAGTGGCCAGCGAGTGATATCAGTCTTCTCAAGAGTAGCCTAATCTTAGAAATGCAGGTAAAGAGCCCCACATTAGCGTGTTTCCACTTCAGCGTTGCACAGCCCAGGCCGTGGTTCACATTAGTGATGCAGATGTAACCTGTGCCAGCTGGCTCTGCTAATCACTCACCACTGTATAAAATGTGTAATTCCTGCAACTCCATTATGGTGCATCACATATCTGAGTTACCTTAACAGATATCACAGAAGAAAGTCATGTTCGCTGTGAGTCAGGTTAATAATAATAATAATAATAATAATAATAATAATAATAATAATAATAATAATATGAATTTATAGTTTTATACAGTGCTTTTCTCAAGACTCAAAGACTCTTTACATTACATTATTCATTCACTCCACAGTCACACCCGGTGGTTGTAAGCTACTTGTGTAGCCACAGCTGCCCTGGGGCACACTGACAGAGGGGGTGGCTGCCAGTCTGCGCCTACAGCCCCTCCAACCACCACCACATTCATTCATTCATTCATTCATTCATTCATTGGCAATGCGGGTTAAGTGGCTTGCCCAGGGACACAATGTGCTTGGACGGGGACTCGAACCACCGACCCTCTGGTTGAAAGGCGAGCACCTACCCACTGCCGTCCAATTAGTTGATTAGTTTACTATATTGAACTACATTTTGACAATTCTGGATCCCAAATCTCGGAGCAAAAGGACGTGAACATACGCAAGTTGGGTAAACGAGTTGCAATCTTGGAGGAAAGTACCACCCAAACTATCCGACGTGCACCAGGGCCTGTGATGTGAGATAATCCTAGTTTGTTGTGGTTTAAACATCTCTGTGCGGTTATATAAATGACTAGACGAGCGCAGGGGGCAACGCACTATTTCTAACATTATTCAGGTAGGCTGAACCAGGTTGTGAGGCCAGTAGCAAGGAAATAATTGATTGAGTTATGATAGTGTTATCAACACTTCTGCAAGAAAAAGACCAAAAATGTCACATTATGAAATAGTCTAGACTGGTAAATAAAACTGGTAAAGCAGCAGTAAAGTGATAGATGAACAAAGGCACCCAGACAAGTACAGTTTTTAAATTCAACATAAATAAGACATTAGCACATTAACATTAACAACACTATGCTAGCAGTAGGGACTAGTGTAAATAAGTAAATGTTGGAGATGTATTTTCAGTAGTAAAAAAGTATTAAAAACACAAACAAGCACTTAAAGCCAGCTTGTGTTTGTAAAAAACAAAACATCATCAAAGGCAGAAATATAGTGATGGTAAGAAAGATTGGTGCTGTTGTATGAGGGCAAATACAGGGGCAAATGAAGACAGGTCTAGATGTGGGCAAACAAGGACAACTCAGCCCACAGCACTGCTTTTTGAGCTCTGATATGCCAGGAACAGCTCTTCCTGGTGTGGCGTGAATGTGACGGTGAATAAGGTCATTGTGAATTAAATATATATATCATTTCTGTCTCACCTTTGTGCGACCGTTGATGGCACAGTTTCCTAGCTGTCCACTGGCAGCGCTGTATATGACGGCCTCATCAATGCGAGCCATCAACACTGCAATGTTGTCACAACCTGGTTCACACCCTTCCACCCAGGCGATCTGGTCCCCTCGGATGTTCCTGGATGGGATGGCCTTCTGGCTCACTAGTTGGCCACCTCGGAATTTCCCACTCTGATTTAAAACGTCCACCTCCTCCAGGATTTTGTCTCCCAGATGTTGACCTAAAAACTGGTCCTTAACACAGATGCCATAGTATCTCATGCAGGGAACTATTACTTGCTGTGCTAAGCGCTCTGGTGACCAGATAGAAGATGTGGGAGAAGAAGGGGCGATGACGCTGTTAATATAGCCTGGTGCGAGGGGCTGATCCGAACACGCGATCTGGTTACTGTGCTGGTTACTGTGCTGGTTACTGTGCTGGTTACTGTGCGGACAGGGGGTGAAGGGTAATGCACAGTGCACACGACTGGTTTGAGGGCTATCCGTGACTCCTCGGGACACTCTGGAACTCTCTGTAGATCTGTCTGTCAACCTCCTCCTCTTCATGTCTCCAGAATCTCCAGAAGAATAAACCATGTCCCGAGAACTACCATAGCTTCCAGAACCTGTTAGTTCATTAAGACTGTCTGATCCGACGTCTCTGTTCTCTCCAACTCTTCGTTTCTGGTGCATCTGCCTACTTTTCAGATCTCCATTGGTCCTTCGGATGAAATGGCACTTGTCTTGAGCTGTCCTCTCTCCATTCTCTTCCAAACACACTCTGCTGCTGAGGGGATACATAGAGCAGTCTGGCATAGCACTACTTTGTGCTGGATAACAGTTTGGGGTTTGAGCCTTAACGCCTGCGTGGCTGCCCTCAACTGTAGCAGATGGCGAAACCACCCCGCCACTGTAAAGCGGCACGCCGGTTTTAGCTTGCTTTGTTGGGGTTGTGATTCCAGGAGATTCGGTCTGGGAGGCCAAACCCACAAGCAGCTCCGCCGCTGTGGGGCTCCCAACCGGCGCTGCGCAAAACCTGTTCCGCCCCATGTCCACTCGATACGTGGGGTAAATGTCAGTTGTGCCACAGACAACCTGCGGTCCGGTTGCTCTCTCCTGCGTGGCTGACAGGGCGACTGGTTTGCGGAAAGAGCTTGGGCTTAAAAGGTCCGTATGTCCCAAGCTCTCCATTTCATCTCGTCATCTGCTGGATGCGCACGTAGCTCACGTCCTCCCTTCATTTTCTACAGCCCCTGCTTTCTCTGAAAGAGAGCTCTGCTGTAACCACTAGAAGTTCCATGTCCAAGTTTCCCCGGGCTTAATATAGCTCTTACTTGGATCGTAGATACACTGCGTTTGCGTGTCATTTTGACGTTGGCATTTTGACAATATAAGCCCTGTAAAAATAAACAATGAAGTTAGTCTCTATACAGCATAGAAAACTATGCCGCTTAAATGGGACAGCCAAACATTTCACTATTCATGTGTTCTCTACAATGTAGCTTAAGCAATGCCTGTAGTTAGTGTTAAAAGCAAAGAACTGGGTGAAATAAAACGTTGGACCACAAACCCCGGTTCAATCAGACCGCTGCTTTAAGAGATGAAACACGGTTAGTTTAACTAATGTAGGGACCACATTACACACTGGTCAGTCTTTGAGCTCGAGCACTCGTTTGGGGTTTGTACCAGACTGTAAGTTACTTAAGGACACACCATGAGTTTGAATCCACCCGCTATCGATCACTGCTATCGATCACTCCAGGAGCCATCTCTGCTCAATGGCAACATCATATGCTGTGGCGTTTAGTTGACCTACTTCATGTTAAATTTAACAATCTACAAAATAAAATGTGTAATGACACATAAATCCCTATAGACTGCAGATCGAGTCTTACCTACAGCAGCCTACAGCAATGCACCGCAAATCCTCAGTGAGCGTACGTGACAGACTGCGAGTACACATGCTATTTCCGGGATAGTCCTCCACGCGTGCGTGCTCGCACTAGCTACCCATTCAATTGTGCCTTGGTTATAATTAACAAGAGAATAACGGTCAGACGTGTTCAATCTAACCGAGGGCACGCGGGGTGGCACACAGACCTGTTTCTGCAGTAATTACACAATGTTACGGACTGAATACCCCCAGACTGTGCGCCCCTCCGCCTCTCTGCCCCCTCTCTCACGTCCCCCTCTGCTGCGTAAGCGCACACCGACCACGTGACTGCCTGCCCATCCACAGTCAGTGATCTTTAGGGTAGGTAACGTCTAAGCTTTGGAAAACAAAAAACACACAACTCTTTTTACATACTATTAAGTGTAGGCTATTTATATATACTCCCCAGTTTGATATGACTCATGCGCCTGTTGACTTGTGAGTAACAACAGCCGTGTCGATATGCACACGTCTATTTGTGTTTCATCGTAAAAACATTTTTCATTAAGTAAAAAACAGTGTTAGGCTATGTCTATATGTTTCTGTTTTCATTTGTCTGTCAATAGTGTCTATGGAGACACATGCTCATATATAATAATAATACATTTGTATTTATTTATGATACATAAACAGAAACATTATGATCCAAGTTAGTTATGGTTCTTAGTGGTTGTTTTTGTCCGTTGTAATGATTCCCTGGTGCAGATGATGTTATGCTTTTCCAAAATAAGACATTTGAGGTAACAGGCCTTTATCAAAGTGTGAGAATTAAAGGTAAAACAAGCTTGAAAACCTGCAACATTAAATAACCCCCATGTGCCCTACACCCTGCATCCCCTACACCCTGCATCCCCTACACCCTGCACCCCCTACACCCTGCACCACCTACACCCTGCATCCCCCACACCCTGCATCCCCCACACCCTGCATCCCCTCCAGGGTACTTGAATCTTATAGTCCTTAGTCATTTTATGGTATGCATCTATTTCTTGTCACATTTGTATCTAACATGTGTATGTTGTACTTTTTGCCAAGGTCAGTACACCCAGCACAGCTGGATGGAATCCCCCGGACTTAGTAACACTCATAGTGCAGCTCAGCACGTACACAGCTCCTCCTTTCCCGTCCCTCTCTCTATGTCTTTTCTGTTGACACCAGGGAAATTAAGCTGAGAGGACGCCAACAGTTAAAGATTGACCAAAGCCTCAGTACTTGAGGCATGCTGACAAATTCAATTGAATAAATGCTTGTAACAAGTAAATGACTAGAATCATACATTAAGTGCTCATTTCATTTAAAAAATCTCTGCCAGTGCCAGATGTCAAAGACAATCATTTTTCATGAAGCTTCAGGAATAACCAGATCCAAGTTGTTACTATACATGACCCACATTGAATGAAAATGCTCTCCAAATGAATGTACACAGTGAACCAGAATCACACATGTCTAAATGTAAGACCAGTGTAGTTCACAAGTTTGAGGACTGTGTCTGTATCATGGATGTATAAGAATAGTCTGTATACAATGTTCCATTGTTTTTGGGACAGTGGCGTGAGAGGGACCAGTGGGTGAGCTCACCAAAGATTCAGTGTTAGACCTATAAAAAACCTCTGTCAACACACACAAACACACACACACACACGCGCGCGCGCGCGCACACACACGCGCGCGCACGACGCACGCACACACACACACACGCACACACACACACACATATAACAAAGTAAAAATACTTACACAAATATTCGTACTTTTAGGCCCTCCGTTTTTCAATGACATTAAATTTGGCTTTGAAGTGATTTTACATATTATAAAAATTGAGTTTAGTTTGAGTTTACTGTAGCTGTACTTTTACTTAAGTAGAGAAATGGAGTAGTACTGCCAGTCTGGAAAATATTTAGCCTATCAAAAGCAAGCACACATTTTATACTGTAATCTGGCTCCACCGTGTGGTGTACTTGTGCTATTGCGCGCATTTACCTTTTTTGGAGGGCCTTTGTCAGCGTTGAGGCCTACCTCCCTGAAGGCAACAAAGCTAAAAGCTAAACGCAGCATACACGCAGATTATAATAGCCCTAGATAACTGTGCTGGCGTTTTATTATTATATTATATACTTCCTGGTTTAATAAAGGTAAATGTAAAGAAAAAAGAAACACAAATTCACATAACCTGAAAAAAAATTCATAATACTTTATTATAAGTAAATTCAACCTCATCCTGTCAGCCGCTTGAGGGCGCTGTGGTATTTGATAAACAGCACTTTTCCGGGTTGTTGTTGTTGTGAGTTCACAGTTCACGGGACAGAAGTCTTGTTGCGCTTTAGCCTCATGTTTATATTAGCTGTCCCATAGTAATGTAATGGCTTTTTTCAATATATTCGTAACAAGGCAGTTGCCGCAGGTTGTGTCCCACCTCGCCCGTGTTGTGAAGTTACCGCGGTCTCCGTGCACCGCCGCTCCGCTGCGGAGGCTCCAGGGTACGGCCAGGCTGCAGCAGGAGAAGGGGTCGTGGGGCAAGAGCCGAGCCCCGGAGCAGCAGCACTGCCAGCTCACCGACCTCGACAAAGCAGACGCGTTGGTACGTTGACCGCGGAGATGCTGTGCCGTCAATAACCAAACACTGAAGCACACTTTAGTTTCTCTTTTCATTTCTCTGTTATGAAATCTCATGCCATTTTGTTTTCTTTCATTTACAGATGCTGAGAAAGTCTCACGAAACAGGTAAAGTTAAACAAACACCCACTGCTGTAAAATGGCACATGTTGAACTTTTTGGATAGATTACTGTAAAGAAAAGCAATGAACAGACCTTTTAAAATGTACATTTTTGAATGTTTTGAATGAATAATGTAATTGTAAAGCGTCTTTGAGTGATTTACTATTATTATAAATTAATATTGGTACAAAAATGCCAGTGTGTTTTATATTTTTAGTATTATTTAACTGATACTAATATCATATGACTTTTTAAAATTATTATTTAAGAAAAATCAAGCATTATTATTCTAATACTCAGAATGTAAACATCAGGTGGCTCTGTGTGAATGAATGACAGCAGCAGCAGATTGATCATTGGTATTCATAAACATATTGGTCCACTTTTTGCAGGATTTCTCTCATGGTTTCGCAATGGTCTGTTGGCTACTGGGATTGGAGTTATTGCTTTTGTCCAAAGTGAAGTTGGGCGAGAAGCTGGAATTGGTACGAGCTCATTCACTCATGCAGTTGGTCACTAGGATTGACAAAGGCATTGACGGCTTATGCGAGTGTCATGACTATATGAGTTATGATTGCTAAGTTTAGCGATAGACATTGATAATAGCATTTGCTTATATAATCAATTGTATATTTTGATTACCATAAAATGGATCATCTAAGATACTTGTTTTTTGATATAGTAATGTTTTACAGGCTCTCAGGTAAATAGCTTAATATGCAGTTTTGGGATTTTTTACATTTTTTTTACCTGTTCGCAAAATGCAGCAAAAGTGAGCTTTCAGAAGAAACCTCTAAATGCCTGTTCTCTTACAGTCAAAGTTCTCTTACATTTTTAAAGAAAGATCATTTCTTCCTACTAAGGCTTCCAATGAGCAAAAGACTGTAAAAATCCTGGATCCACAACAACATTAACCCTTTACTGTGTTTTGAACCAGATGTTATCTAAACATCCTATACAATGTATTGAGTTATAATGTAATATATCTGTTTTCCAGCCTTCTTCATCCTGGGAGGCATGTGTGTGTTTTATGGTGCCACCTCGTACCTGGGCAGCCTGGTCGCCTTTCGAAGGATGATGCTGCTCTCTGCGCCAGGTCTTCTGTTACAAGGCGCAGCAGTGGGCAGTGTCACCCTCTTCTGGCTCTGTGTGGTATCACTCTATATCGGTCGTCTGGAGGTGGAGATCATTCATGAAGACGAGGATGATGAAGAGTGCAGTGAATGTCGGGAAAGACGGGAGCAGAGAGGTTACCGGGACAACCGAAATATAGACACTGAGAACAATGAGAGCAAAGGCCCGGACAAATAGAGTCATGTATGCTGTGTGCACATTGTTGTAATTATTTGGGTATATGTTATATCCAGTGTAGGCTGTGATAAAAAGTTGTTTAATATGTTCAGATAATTGAGCTTTAGTTAAACATGTGAAATGAAATGCTGCGGGATGCTTTTGTTTGGCTTTCCTCAAGGCCAAATATTTGTTCTTACAATCAAATTTCCAAAGCTGCTTAACCTACTGGTAAGTGTTCAACATTACTTAGCTTTACATTAGGGGTGTGTGATATGGCAATAAAAGATTCTATCGTGATATGAAGTAATGACAATCTGCTAATTGATATTTGGATCGTGCTACAGTGCATTCATACGCTGCTTTTCACAGTCACAATTTCCAAACTAATTAAAGGCAAATAAACACGATTAGATATGCACCTAATTGTTGTTCAAAGATTTAATGAAGACAATGAAAGTCTTCTATTCAACTAAAAATATGATAGAATATTTTTACTTCATCGCCCACCCCTACTTTACATTTTGTTCTCACACTAAAAAATATATGTGTACGTTTTTAAGGCGCGGGTCATGGTGTGTAGCGGGAGCTTGTCTTATCATTTTGTTAAATATTGTGTAAAATGGATGTTTTGTAGATGTGTGATATGCTGCAAGTCTTCAACTTACCAATATACTACAGCTATTTCAGGTCTTTTTGACAACTCTGCAAGGGCTCATGGACTTTTATTACAGAATCTTTTACATATTGTTTTGGAAATGACACTTTTAGATTTTTTTTCAGTAAATGAGTGAAATATTTTGGTATTCTTATTTATCATATCAACCTTGAGTATTTCTATAGTTTATTGGAATGCTCCTCTGTTGTACATAATAAATCAAGACGGTCCTTACTTTTCTAGTCTTTAATACTGAACCTACTGGCAATGAATGCGTTCAAACTGAACACCTGTTGTCTGACTGCCTTGGTGTATCTGTCGGTGAATATTTAAGTTTGTAGATTTTTTTCTTTTTTTTGGTAAAGTTGGAACGTTATCTGTTTCTCACACAGGCCGTGATAATGACAGATAGGGGCCTAATTAAATCTAACAGTATTAAAACACTATAGTAGTATATTTGATTATTTCAGTGTTGTATTTGGACTTAAAAAGAGACTTAAAAAATCATCCCATTACCAGATGTTTTTTTGGACCACAAAAAGAGCTGTCTAAAGTTAGCAGTTCCTTTTCATACTGCAGGGATCCAGGAGCTGCAGACTGTCCACCCGCATTCTGTACATCCATAATTTTTATAATGAGGCCCTCATCCGGAGCATGTGTAAATATGTGAACTGAGCAGTATGTGATGGTGTGTTTGTGTCTGTGTGTGTCTGTGTGTTCGAGTGTCGGCGATGGGGGCTGTGTCTGTGATAACTATCTCTGACTGGGTTAGGCCGAAGGTCTGTGATATCTTGCAGGCATCTACACAGCGTGTTACTGTTGAGACTCACCCTGTCTTCCTCCTCCTCACCTCTGTTTGCAGCGGTGTTTCTCATGCAGGGTGTGTCTGGACGTCTGCTGCAGTGTGACCACGGCCCCCGCTCCCTCAGCTCTGAGCCCCACTCCACTCTGCCTCAGATCTTCTCCTACCCTTTCGCCCTCCAGTCTGCTCTGGCTTTCTGGACTCCTCCTCACGTTCGCTCTTCTCCGCTCGCTGCACAGTTCTGTTTGGCATGCAGCAGGCTCCCGAGGCCTGGCGCGTCTAAAGGGCAGGGCGCCCAGAGGCAGGAGACGCGCCCTTACTGACAAACACCATCTAGGCCAGACCTCCAGCACATACACAAGCTGCAGGACCAGTCCACACTAGGCCACAAAGTCCACCCAACCTCCCAGTCCTGCATCCACCCTGCCCTCACCCTCAGAGTAGAGGCACTCACCTCCTGTTTAGAGGGCACGTTATTCATCTGCTCTCAGGTGGTAAATGCCATGCATACGGATCAAAGATTCTTCCTTGAGAAAGGCATTAAGGATGGATTGGCCTTCCTCTGGCTTACAGAGAAGAGGAGATTGTTTGGAAGTACAAAAGTAGAAACAGAAAAATGAGTTGGAATATTGGTGTAAGTTGTCTGGGTGTCTGCCTCCTTCACTTTTTTATTCCTACCCATATTTTCACTCTTTCAAATGCATTTACATGTGCTAAGATATTTCCCCTGGGAGCTTGACTCCAATTCAGGGGGTAAGATAAGCCATCAAAGTCACTGACAGAGAGGGCGTGGGGTTATTCAATGACAGGCGGGAAGAAGACAGTTGAGAGAGTTAGGCAGACTTGTACACACGCACACGCATATATACACACACACACACACACACACACACACATACACACACAGTCACTGTTATTCAGTGTTCAGGTTGCACTTTTGTGTTGGTGAGAGCTCACTAACTAAGATAAGAGCATAAAAAACCCAGCTTATTTTGCTCCTTGTTTAGCACACACTCATTTATACAGTACATACGCTTTTGCACGTACAATGGCATTTTCTCCCCAACAACTGCTCTTGTTTAGTATGCGCTTCCTTTGGTCTTGAGGAGGAATGATCCTCACTCTAATGAACTAGGGCCTGCCACTTGAATGTAAAACAGGATTTAACCCGTCTTCAATGTCAGAGCCCCTCCCTGGGGCTCCTTCAGACAACACACACACAAACCAATGTACATACGCACACATGCTGGCTGATATAGTCGCACATAAGTGAGACACTCATATGCACACACTGCTCTCTTGTCTTTATTTTCAAATGTATTCAAAGAGTCAAAGACTTTGTTGAATCCAATACCCTTTAAACTTTTCCAGCGTTTCCCATCTTCCAAACACACTGCCTCCTCATGCACCCTGTTCAAACTAAGACATAAAATATTACCTGTACCTATTTCACTTTTATATCTTGTACTTTGCACATACACTTGTGAAACAGTAAACAATTCAAATGAGCTATGGTTAATCTATAAATAATATTTATGTTATGCATCATATACACATATAATTAAAGCACTGAATCAAATAAAAGACTTAGACACTAGGTCTTGTGCTCCTCTACAGGAATATTTTATTGTTATCAATTGTATTGACTTTTCTCTTTTTACATTTGTCCATTTTATTTGTTGACAGTTTGAGTATTCACAAAGATGTCATGATAATGTTAGATTCACAGTGATGGGTTAGGAATTATTTATTAAATTGAGCAAAAACACTCTCAGATATACAGCAGACACACGGACTCTCATAGACCTCTCCTTACACTGTACATACAGTATGTGTGCTCACACAGAAGTATGTGGCTCTCAACATGTCTGTAGTGCATCAGGTCAGAACAATAAAAATGTGTTTGTACAGGCATCAGACACATGGACTTACAGTATTAGAAATTATTCAAATGAAAATACAGCAGTAGTATCAGTTCTGTTGGTTTTAACAAAACATGACCAGACTTTATCAGACTTCTTTTGTTCAAAAGTACCAGAGATGTCAGTATAATATGTTCAAAACAAAAATGTTACTGCCATAATAATAACTGGTCATCTTCAGAATGATTCCATTTGTGACACATTTGCATGACTCTGTAGTAGACTGTAATTAAGTGAAACATTATTAGAATAATTGTCAGCAAAGTTTATTTTTATTGACCTCTGGTGGTCACTACTCAAAGACAGCACATGTGTTTATTTACCTGCTTTTTCTAAATGACCACCGTCCCCTGAACGGTTATAACAGTGACCACATTGTGTCTGTTTTAACAGGTCATAGTAAGTGTATTAAGTGATGAAGTGCTTTTAGTTTTAGTTGCTCAAACACATCAGAATAAACAGAAACATGTTCCTCTTAAACCTTTTTTAAAAAGTACAATGGCACTGGGTCTAATTGTGCATCCCTTGAAACAATGTTATTATGACATTTTGTTTCATTAAGTGAAAATAATTGTAAACAATATCAACAAGAATATGGCTTTCTTACACAACACAATTGCCGCATTATACAGAATATACTATCATTAATAATTAGATAAACAGAAAGTAGTCAAAGGTCAAACAAAAAAAACTGTTTTCTGTCAGCATTGCATTTCTTCCCATAGATAATGGAATGTATGGGACCATAATATTTATATTATCCCCACAATGTGCTTTAGTTATGGCTGGCTACTGTGTAACTTTTATTGTTATTTTAATTATTATTATTTTGAATATCTATACAAAACAGCAGAGGATTTTTTTTCTATTTTTTCTCATAGGAAAACCCTATTGTCAAATCCTTGATCCCATGAGATGATTGGTTTAATACTGCAATCATAAAAAAAGTCTCTTAAGTCATTTCTTTTCCACAGACAAGTGTCCATTTGTATTTTAGGGGTTAATTATTATTGGGTGATGTTGTGAGGGTCTTTATGGTTCTTTTTCTATTTACAATATGGCTTCTCTGAGTGGAAGAGACACAGACTCTATAGTCACTGGTATAATTATTGTGTTCTGAAGAGTCCAAGTGGACAGTCAGTCATAATTTCAGTCAGTTTTCTCTGAGAGTCACTGACAGTTAGATTCCCAATGGTGGCCACTTGTCAATCAGGCTACCCCACAGTTCTTCAGCTTATCGTCCAATTAGTAACATCCTTTGAGGTTCAGTGTCCATTTACATGCCCTTTAAAAGGTCTGCATGTCATTTTGTCGTCTTGTATTTCTAGTCTTCTTCTGAGCCCGCAGCCCCCCTAAGTCCGTTCATACAGAAGGGCAGCCCAGTGGAGAAGGGGCTGTCGGACGGGGAGAAACCGCTAAAAGGTGGCAGCCCGGCGAGCCTCTGGAGGTGGGGGAAGAAGGCAGCCGGGGGGCCCTTGTGGTGATCCGAGCGTAGCTGCAGACCGTCACAGTGGGCTGTGCTGTGGTGGTGTGATGGGGGCAGCTCTGGAGGGGCGTAGCGGATAGTGCTGGGGGCGTACAGGCTCTGAGGACCCTGCGGACCAAGCGCCAAGGGGTGGAAAAGCACCCTTCCAGCCGCTGCCCCACCTGCCGCTAGTCTCTGCAGCAAGTCAAAGTCCGGGCCTCCAGCAGCACTACTGCGGCTCACTGGCACCCTGTCCTCCCGCGGAGAAGACACAGACATGGGAGGGGACAGAGTGGGGGACGGGGGTGTGAATAACCCTTTAGCAGGGGCCTCGCTGCTGGATGAGGAGTCTGGGACGGGTGTGGTGGGGCTATCTCCGTTCAGGCTGCCCGAGGGGGTGTTGTGCGTGGGTTGGGTGGCGTGTGAAGTAGAGTTTTGCGCCCCCCAGCGGGCATTAAGAGCTTCATGTTCGGTCTTGATGCTGGGGCTGCCGGGCAGAGGAGAGGAAGCCACCACGCTCTTCAGCTGCTGGATCACAGCCCGTCCGTTGTGCGCCCGTCCCGTAGTGGAATCACCCGCCCGCCCCGCGGCCCCTCCAGGCCTGCCCTGTTTGCTTCTGCCTTCCTCCTGCTTAAGTCTGTCAGCATCCCACTCCACCTCTTCATCCTCGTCTCCCTCGCTCTCGCTGGCCAGATCTGATGACGCTGACATGCTCTCCTCTGCTTGGCGGACTTCTTCTAACCGCCGGCGACTTTCAGGCGGGGCTCCCTGGGGCTCGGATCTCAACAGGCGCTTTCTCCTCTCCTCTGACTGCATACCGGTGGCTGCAAACTTCTCTCTGGCTTTAGTTTCTGTGTCGCTCTTAGCTGTTGAACTTTTAGCCGTTTGTGCAGCTTAGAGAGAAGATAAATAAAAAGTGAAGATTTGGTTACACTATATAGCAGTAATAAAATCATAATTAATATGTAGATAATTACAGTTTACATTGCTTTCCATGGAATTATAACTAGGCCTGTCACAATAATGACTATAAAATTAATATAATGACATTTTTATATATCGACCAACTGGAACCTTCTCAGTCAGTAGTAATATTGTCTGGTTTAATTTAATGAATGAGAGAATATAATCTACTTTGTTGTGTCTAAATATATGTATTGTATGTATGCTCATGTTTTATTTAAGACATTAACTGACATTGAAAAACTGGGATTATCACGCTCTAGGATCAATGTATGAGTTGCATATTATATGATGCAATATATCATCCAAAGGTCTAGTTGTAACTCACGAATTAAACGAAAATGACCATATTTAAAACTCAGCGGTGAATGTAATGCTGTATAAATATAACTAACTGTTTACTGATCCTTTAGTATTACTCAGCTAATGCCTTATAGTAAGAGAGTTATTCTAAAGTGTTGCCAAAGATTAAACTCTGTATGTACGGGGTATGTTTTTGGAGTAATAAATCATGGTGGGTTACCTCTGGCCTGTGGGGAACTGTCAGTGGGAGAGGAGCTAACTCGAAGCCGTTCAGCCCTAACACTCTCCGGTAGTTGCAGCAAATCGAGGGGTGTATCTGGCAACTCGGTCCGACTGCGAAATAGAGAAGTAGGTGTTTGAATGAATGAAAACAAAGGGGGAAAAAGCATACACACAAATGTCCAGATACCACTTAAAGCACTTAAAGCTAGAGCTGCTGTGATTTGAGTGAATACTTAAATGGAAACAACATATAATCAACCCGATAACAGCCTCCGATAGCCAATGTGACTCGTAGCCTTGTAACCTAAAAGCCAGCTCCCCAAACAACAGCGCTTACTGAATGAGAGTGATAGACAAACCCCGCCTCCACAGACATAAACAATAAAACGCACACACACCAGGCTCCACTCAGCGGCCCACCTATACACAGTTAATCCCAGACAAGAAGGAGGCTGTGGGAGAAGTTAATGAGTTCTTGTAATTACAGTGCTAATTAACTAAAACACCATTCAAGCCCAAAATTCTGACATCCATTTGTAGTAATTATATAGCTTTAGTCCAATTAGCACACAAAAATCCAGCCTGGTATTTTTGCCTTATCCCACTGATGGCCCTTTTTATGTTTATGACCAAAGTACTTAGAGGAGGCTAAAATGTTTACTGAAAATGGAACTATAGAGAAGTGAAAATAACTGATTTGTGGTAGTAAGTCTTTAGATCGCTGTGGATTAAAAAGTAAAAATGTGTCAAAGAATTATATATATAACTATACTATACTATAACTTTAAAACTTAAAAAAAAATATTATTGTGATATCATAGTGTAACATTTTTTATAATGCTTTATAGTTGTTATGTTATTATAGCAAAGTACAATAAAACAATAATATAGCCAAAATATATACAATATATGAAAACAAAAAACAATTATGTTATATATAGAGAATTAACAAAAATATAAGAAAAAAATAAACAGTATTCAATATAAACAGTAAATCACCCAGCCCTAACTGAAGGATCAAGAATAATTTCAAGAATAAAAGTAATGCTATGAGATTTGATTATTAGATTCTATGTTGTTAACTTTATTGGGAGTTGAATTTAAATGTATTTGGATCATTTCTTCTTCTATGTCAGAAGGAGTGAACGTCTTTCTGTAATCCCGCACAATTTCATCATCTATCCCTTCAAAGGATCTCGGCGCACAGTATGGGGCCTGCATATTAAAAGTGCAGGCCTGCAGAACCAGCGAAGGAGCGGCCGTCACTTTGATGATGCTGGACTGACCTGAGAACGTAGTTGACCCAGATGACGTTGCGTTCATGGGGGGCTTTGTGATTGATGGACACCGTGGCGTTGGACTGAATCCACAAGTAGCCGCCTCGTCTCTGGAGCCAGCGGTAGTAACCTGTGACTACCTGGCCTTTCCTCAACACTGCACAGAGAAGAGGAAAGTTCATAGTGATGCCAGCAGAGGGCGCCAATTTCAACAGAACGCATCATCAGGCTATAGGACCAGACTTATAATAAAAGATTTCATTTACTTACAATCCTCATGGCTCTGTCTGAGGTTTTCCAGGTCTTCTACAAAGACAAAATGGTAACACGTATGACCCACTACTTCAGCAGGAGTCAAGTCCATATACTCCGAAATTCTGTAAAAAATCAAAAAGGCAACAAGAACAACACATTTGTTTACTAAATTGAAACAGATGTGTCCATACAAACCACCACATGGCTGAGTGCCCCGCCAACTGCTCATGAAAATACATGAAAATAAAAAAAGCATGCAAATACATTTTATAATAACTGCGATGAGATACTTGGGTTTCTTCTCACATAAATGCTAGGGCTGAATAGTATATCATAATATCTGTCTCTCAAAAAACAAAATGTCTCCTAATTTACATGGAAATAATTAACCTATCCAAATTGTGTTGCAGCCAAAATAAACAGAATATTCAACATAGTTATGACATATCACATCTTCCCAGATTAGCAGATGGTCATAACTTTATATCTTAAATCTCCATACCACACAGCCCTATGCAGCCCTTATATATACTGCCCTGTAAACCTACCTGTTCTCACAATATGTGATCTGTAGGTCCATGTTCACTCGGAACACAAACATTTGACTCTCCATGCGCACTTCATTGAGCGTGGACGGAGGCAGAGTGTGTGCAAGAGCCACCAAACCCATGGGTCTCCTCACAGAGCGAGTCGAGCCTGGGACTAAAGATGGACGGCAACGAATTCGGCCAGTCACATGGATTACCTGGTCAACAAAACACATGTATATTATTTTACTTTATAAGTCAACCATTCTGTACACAAACAAGTGGAGGATGGAAAAAGTAATAAAAAAACAAACACAAATTTAGATTTTAAAGCCAAACAAGCGTCACAGGTCTACCAGCCTGGGGTGCAGTAAAGAGGCTGTTGTGTGCAGCAGTCCAGTGTGAAATAAGGTCATAGTCATAAAACACATTGAAAACTGCCACCACCTCAAGAGGGTTGTTAAACACCGGCAGTGAAAACATTGTGACACCAATCTCACCGTCAACGTTACTTTGTGAGGGGACAAGCAGGCAGGTGAATGAGGGAAAAATACACAATATAAAAAAATTTCAATACCATTTTTTTCAGATTTTCTGACCTTGTATCCTGAGGACTTGACATGCAGGCCTCTTTTGGTGAGAGTGGACTTCATTCGGATGAAGAAGCCACGGTCCGGAGGGTCATCAGCTGGGGAGTGAGGACTCGAAGGAGCTAGAAAGAAATGTTAAAATCCGTAAAAATGTACAAATATAATATCTGTAGTTGCGATCAGAGCGACTGTGACTGTGTTTGTGAAGGTACTGGAAACACAGAGGGCAGAGAGATTCCACTTTTTAGTTTTACAGTGTAGTGTACGGTTTTAAACTAGTAACCAGTTTCTTAGTATTGTTTTTGACCACTCTGTAGTGTGATGCACTATTGATGCATATTTTAAGCCTAGATTTTAAGCCTACTACTATTAAGTTGAGTTAGACTTTTTTGCATTCTACATACAGTAAGGAACAATGGCTAGTGGGAAGTAGTGTGTAAGCTGAAATAAAAATCGTCCTACTAATGTCAAGAACCTGTTTGCCATCTTACGTACCAGGTTCAGGGGTGCCGGCTAAAGAGGAAGTGGATGCGGAGCTGGATGCGCTCTCGGGGCCAGTGTGGCAGCCGGCCTCAGCCCTCAGATGAGGCCTGATCCCCAGCCGCTCGGCCATCTCCACGTGGTCCGCCGGGTGGATGTAGTCGAACACGCTGCTCCCAGTCAGCTCCACCTGAAGCACACACACACAGTTTAAAGCACAAGCCGCCGGCACGCAAAATACACATACGTACATACACACACGTACATACACACAGGAAAAATCAATATATGTTATGACAGAAAAATGAAAGCACTGCTCTGGGTTACAACTCAACCAGGACTGTGGAGGTTGTAAGACATTCCCACAAACACAAACACACACATACACATTTAAAGTCCAGTCTCCGAGGGCCAAGTGACTACAGTATTACACAAATAAAAACCAGGGCAGATAAAAATCAATTGTATTTGCTGATTAAAAACAGGTGAACTCCAAGTATCTCCAAAGGTCACATTACTATTCTCTATGTTCCCCTCCCCTGCTCTTTCATTCAGTTACTGTGGCAGTCTATCCCAGCAGGCATTAAGGGGAGCGCGACTTCTCATACAGCTCTATATGCACCCATCATCATAATGCATCATAGTCACATCTCTAATCATTTAAAGGTAATAATGGTGCCGCTCTCTTGCATAGCATCCATAAAAGCGGCACAATCAGAGCAGGTGTGATTCCATCTGAAGTGGTATAAATGAGTGTGTGTGTGTGTGTGTGTGTGTGAGAAGAAACCCAAATGGGGGGAAGGGGGGTACGCTCCGTTTCTATTACATCTCTGAATGGCCGCGCGGGATTGTGCATGTGCGTGCCAATACTATTCCATCTGATAAAGCCGTGGTTGCAGCAGCCTCACACCCTTGTCTGTAGGACACAGCCATTTATTACAGGATTAGAGCCATTTACTGCAGGCTTTATGGGAGCTTCAGCAGGCCCTCAAGGACATCACGGCGAGCAGGGAAAAACAGGAAAGGTGGGAGCGGAGGAGGAATCGGAGGTGCGGACGATGAAGGAGCAGATAGAGGAAAATCCCACTGACTGAGAGAGGATAAGTGATGGCAGCAGCCGGTCTCGGGCCCGAGGTGTCCGGAGAATAACTTATGGTGCTTTAATTGGAACCTCCCCGACAGTAGCACTACTAGTTATATGGCTGCTGAGCACATGACAAAGCCTCTATATTTCAACAGTGAGCCATTGTGTGATCAAACATTGTAACATGTAAAGAGGCTGGTTTCAATTCTAAATAGTTGACAATTGCTGCTAACCTGCTTCTAAGATTCCAATGGATTTGGACATACAGCAATAAATTCCTCCAGCTAATTCTAGTGTCAATTGTGACTAAAGTAGTAGTTATGCTTCCTCACGGGTACTTGAATGTGTATCAGGTGTGGTTATCTTTTCTTTGTTTTGGTCTTGCGCGCTGCCAAAAGTTTTCATATTAGACTTTATAATCACAGTACTGATATCTGTTTGGGGACCCCACTCCAGAACTTGAGCCAGGGTTGCGGTCAGGACATAGCTGGAGGAATAGCCTAGAATTTGCGTGTTTTGAGGTTGATGGTGGAAATGGTAATATATTGAAACACCAATTTATCATTATTATTATTTTTTCAATACAGACAAAAATGTATTAATTGAACCATTATTAATTAACTGTTAATTAGAACATATTCGTAACTTTTTCGTATCTTATAAAAGCCCAGTAGCTCTCAGTGCAGAGACATGGCCCTGTAATTACACTAGGTACTGGCTATCTCTTCTGCATTCCTTTTGATTCTGACATCAAAACTCACTCATTCATTAATGCATGTTTTATGAGGCTTAGGGCCAATTTGAATAATATCACTCCATCACCAGAAAAAAAGTCAGGGGTTTGAAAAAATCAGAGAAGACTGAGAAGATGAGAAGAAGACGGAGCGACGGAGAGGATGAGTCAGACATAAAACCAGGTATAGGACGTGGCGCGGAGGGAGTCGCGTGGAGATCATTCCAATGGTGTATGTGACTAGACTGTCTGTTTTGGTGCCAATGTTTGTGTGAAGAGTTGTCTGTCTGAAGCTATATGTGCACGTGCATGTATGTATGTGGGGGGGGGAGGGGGGTCTGAGGCAGGGGAAGCAGAGACATGATATAAATAATAGCAGGGGGCTTTAATATGTATGAGGCATCCGGGCAGTGGTCCACAACACAGTCTCGGAGCCCTCAGCCCCTCACTGACTGATGGGAGAGGAGAGGGAGAGTGGGGGGGTGCATACTAACCATTCCCAGATCAATTCTCCCCTCCCTCCATCTACCATCCTCCCCTCCCTGCTCTTTACCCCATTTATTCCTCTTTTTGTCTTTTATTTCATTCTGTTGCTTCCGAAACACAGGCTTACTTCCTCATCCATTGGGTCTGTCCTCCCCGTGCAATCCCTCATCTCCCTCAGCCTCCTCCATTCCTTTAGACTGTTAAATACCACTGTGGCAAGGTTTAAGTATAACAATATTTTATGTCACAAACTTTGAGGTATTGTTTTAATCTGGAGTTATTTTTTTATTTTATATTTATGTAAATGGTTAATGATAAAGAATATACACATTCAGTGGGAAGAGATGTATTCAATCCCATCCTGTTTTGGGATTTAGAGTCTGCTTCAGAGTTTAGATGTTTATATAGGAATTGAAATGAATGAATAAGTAATCATTTAATCGTTTTTTTTATCTCTACACTGACTGGGCTCTCAGGAGCATCTACACAGTTTTTCATTAATACAAAGAGTTAATCACCCAATCATATGGCAGCAACTGACTGCTGCCACTTCTACATAAAAGAAGTGGCCAGTGAGTGTACATTGTTTGAATATTTACCTTGACTGATACTTAACTAATTAATGCCCACTCTTTCCTCATTGATTTCTGAATACCTTTCTCTAACGGAAAGAATAGCGATGCGTTGAGGCACCGGGGGAGCGTGCGTCCGGCTGTGCCCTTGGTCAAGGTGCTTGACCTGAGCTAAGCCGGCTAAGCAACCTCCTGTCAGGGGAGAGAGCCAGGGTGTAAGCGGGGGCGCAGGGGTCAGTCCACAGGGGCGGTGTGTCCTCTAAAACAAACCACCAGTTACACTCGTTTGTCTGTCTGTCCTTCCACTCTCCCTCATGTCCACTTCACCACTGCCTGCACTTTGTACTTTTCTATTTTTCTATCTCATGCTCGTCTTCATAAACATGCTTTATCCACTGGCTCGATAGTATATGCCCTTCCACTGTGTCTACCTCGTCATAAACCCCCCCCCTTCCCACCTGTGCTCATCTTCTCCGGTGAAAGTAAACGTGCCATTGTATGTTCAAGGTTTGGAGCGTAATCTTTGATCATAAATAATTTCATTAGAATGCTGATGGCTTAGGCCTGTTTGAGTAGATGTGATGGGTTAGGGCCATCTGCTCGCCTGATAAGAACAGCTCTGTTTTATTAGCATCTCCAGCAAAGCCTCGGCTGTCTTGTTTACCTAGGCAATCCCAAGACGAATTTTGGTTCTACTGCACATTTAAACTCTATTTACACACTCACGCACCCTCCTCTCCTAACCACTGTCTCTTTCTACAGCCCATTTCGCGTTTTCTTTTTTCTAGTAATTGTCTGTCTGGTTCTCTCTGTTCCACACTGTTTTGTTGTGACTACCTTTTACAAGTGGCTTTCTCATTTCTCTGCTTCGCTCTGAACTTTACTTTGATTTGAGTGTGATTTGTTTGTCGCACATGTCAAAAACGAAACAAATCAAATACGTTTAATCACACTAGAAACGCTAATGGCTCGAACGTCTTTGGGGCAGCAGGTGAGCGGGTCGTCCAGTAATCAGAGGGCTGCTAGTTTGATTACCGCTCCAATCATACTGCATTCTGTCTTTTGGGCAAGACACTTCACTCACATTGCCTATGTGTGTATCAGTACCACAGGTGGATAAAATTGGATGTCTGAGTCAAATCTATTGTAAATACTAGAGATGCACATATATATATCGCAATTTTGACTGATATCGGTATTGGTCTATATGGCAACAGCCCATTGAAAAAGTCTAAATAATAATAATAATACATTTGATTTCTTAGGCGCCTTTCTAGGCACTCAAGGTCGCCTGTAATGTGTGAAAAAATGAAGTAAAACTAATATTTATGGATTAAATATTGATGATATCTTAGTTTCAAGAAACATACTGAAACATGGTTACAGAATATCGGAATATATTGGTCATTGAAATATTGGCATCGATATCGGCCGAGGAATTTCATATCGGTGAATCCCTAGTAAATACTATAATGCACTCTTATCCCCATGCAATAATACCGCATTTGTTTTTGATTGTTAGGATCTAGTTTTTGGTGTAATGGTTAAGACCATTCTGCAGTTTGTTGTTGATGTAGCGAGGTACAGAACAGGAGCTGATTCTAAGGGTTTAGTGCAATGATTGGAGATATAAAGGCAGATCTCTGTTAGACTGCACGTCCATAAAACAAGTGTAGCTGCTCTAAACGTCACAAAAGACATTAACCACTGTATGTGACGATATGGGCAAAAGTTTGGACAACTTTGCTTCATATCACATTTACTTTCATCATTTGCTGTCAGTCTTAATTGATTCTGGTCACTTTGAAGTAGTGTAAGGTTTTGCTTCAGACTGGGACAGTGTGTCACATGTAAGACTAGAGCTACTGTATGTCAGTGGGGAAGACCTTGAGATGGTGCATTTAAAACCACTCAATTACCTCTGTTATTGTTGCTCTAACTTCCTTCTATTCTCCTCAATGCTCTCCTGGTTGCTCTTTTAGTGGAACGCCTCTGTCTTATCACACCTCTCCTCTTGCTGCCTGTCTCTATCTATCTTCCCTTCCCCCTTGGTGTTTTTCCCCCTCCCTACAATCAATGTGGCTTTTAAGATGCCTATCGATTTGTTCCCCTAGACAGGCCCAGTGCGCTGGGGCGACACTTTGATTGCTGGGCTAGTAATTACTGTTATTATTTATGCATCTGGGCAAAATAGCAGGACTTAACATTCACAGTACAAGAGGCCACAGGCAATCAACAGAGGTGAGCACCTGGAGAGAGGCAGAGAGGCTGAGGGACAGCACTCGAGACACGGGCGCCAAGAAGGCACACAAACACACACTGTCCAGTAAGTACAAGAACACTTCAATAGTAAGATACACTAGTGTGCATAAGTGTGTGTAGTAAGGTCCAGACAGGTAGGCCTATTATAGAAGAGGAAGAGGATCCTATAACAACTTTTGATTCAACATGGGACAGGGAAAAAGACTTACGTACAGATCAATTTGACCTTGTTTCCTGTAGGTGTATCTTTGCCTACAATTGAGTGAGCAGTGGACAAACAGTAAGTAAAGGATGGTTGACATGTAGCAAACTGATCTAAGCTGAAAATGTGATGGTCAGTGGTAAGTCATTCATTAGAACATTTCAAAATGCAGAGCAGAGTGCACAATGGCTGAGCGGTTAGTGTAGCTGTAGATCATATTATGGGAAACATGTTACTTCACAGGGCATACATTATGAAAATACATGGAAAATTATGGACGAAATCAATCATTCATGTTAGGGTGTTCAAATGTTTTTTTTTAAATGGATAGATTTTGAATGTGCTGTGACTGGTCCCCTGCCCAGACTTTGGACACCCCAGTCGAGTGAGTGAATAACACTTTTTAGCATTATACAGGATGAGGGAAAACTCCATAATAAAAAGACTGTACTCAAAAAGACAGTAAAATGTGTGTATGCAAATGTTTGTATGTCTTACCTGTGAAAGTCCCAGGTAGATTGAAACTGTCTCTGAGATGTAGAGGAAACGTCCCTCTTGGCTGACCACGAACACAAAGCCATCCAGAGACTGTATACACACAAACACAAACACACACACACAGCCGGGAACATAAAGGCAAACAGAAACAAGACAGACAAATTAGAGCAATTAGTGCGTATCGAACAAATTACAATGAGCCAGAGAACAAACAACCCGTCACCCCTCGGCCTCTTCTCTCAATTCACAAGTGCACTTTCTCTCTCTCTCCCTCACTCCCTCGCTTTCACATATGCATAAATGTGAACAGACATGAAGCAAATCCCATAGACGCAACCTGCAACTACACACAACAGCTGTCTAGAGGAGCATTTCAGAGTCAAAAATGCCACACGGCGCATCTACGTTCCCATAAAACAAATAAAGTGGCATGTAAGAAGTAGGACCTAGAGATTTGTCAAGCACATACACTAGGGCTGCACAAAATTAAGAATCTAAATATAAGCAGAAATAGATCGGGACCAAATCAGGGCTATATAAGGATCAAACTGGGGACTGATTCATTTGATATTTTTTAATATTGTTATTTGGCCACTACATAGTTTTTTTTACTGGATTAGACAAATACAGTGTACGGTCACAGTACGATTTTTGTGACCGTAGTTATTATGATACTGAGTGTGTTTGAGTGTGGGCTATATGGTAAAAATATATAATATCATAATGCTGGGACCATGTCATAACTTTATATGATATGTTATTTTATCGCCATATCGCCCTCCCCTATGGTTTGTCAATATTGCAGTAAATTTGCTATACTTTGCACAGCTCTAAATCCCTAACATACCCACACTTTCAGACACTGATTTGGCCCAAAGTCATTTACTGCCTGCAGTGATTCTAATGAGAAGTGAAAGGTATACAGCCAGCCCATTAGAGGTGGACTGCATCTGAGAATAATATTAATCGTCATAACAAGAATACACACATACACACAGTGACCGGGACCACTTCCGTCTTGAAGAATGATTGCTATTTTGGTTCTTTAAAATGGTATTGGTAATTTATGCACTGACACATCCAGTATGCAAATGAGTGAGTGGCCGTGGTGTGTCGCGGTGAGGGGAAACCAGCCGCCTCAATGTCAGAGAACTAAAGTGCAATTATCAGGCTATTACAGAGGAAGGCTGGGCCGGGCAGGAAACGTACAGTATTTTGTGGGGCGTTAATTTGATTTCTATCAGCGAGCTCGTCCCTTAAGCCTTCCCTGTCCTCTTTAAAATGCTAAAGAAGATCTTTTTGTTTTACCATAAACCTCTCACTTTAAGGATATTGCTTTTGGTTGTTCCTATAATGTTCAATCCGATGTGTAATCTACAGCGGTAACTTTGGAGCATTCTTCGTCTTGACATCACAACATTGCCTCTCCCGCTGCCTTGAAAATCCCCTTCAGAATATATTTATCTGTCTGTGGAAAAGGATGCATTCTTTGGCAGCCAACAATATGACATCGTCTGACATTTATTAGACACTTGAGCGTCGAGGAGTCGGCCTGAAAATCGACCAACGGATACCGGAGCCAAACAAAACCTGGAGTAGCTTGCTGTAAAAGTAGAAAACAGTTATCATATATAAGATATTAGGGGTTTACCTGAAGGAGGTGTGCCCCTAGATGCTGCTCAAACATGTCAGTAGCCAAGGAGTGAGATGATCGTCTTACTGGAAAGAAAAAAGACACACAACATCAGGTACCAGTCTACTTCCATGCTTTACAAATGTTACTTTGGTTAGTGTTTTAAAGTAAAAAATGCAGTGGAAGTCAAAGCTAGGGATTAATAGATCTGACTTTGTTGTGGTTAAACTTTATTCATTGGGTGTTGGGACGTGACTATTGTAAATGAAGTCTAAAGCAATTCTGAACTAAAAAATGTCCTATGTCAGTCAGCTGGGTCGTCCAGTGCATGTCCGTCAGGTGTTTAAAACTCTCATATTCTGCACAGAAACCAATTTAATCTTTAAATCATATGAATAAGTAATGTTTTCAAAACATCTCTGAAATGAAACTTTAGTTTGGCTTTGGTGATGAACAGAAAAATAGGCCACCGCAGTTTGTATCTAAGAAATGAGCATAAGGAGGAGGCTATGTGACGCACAGTGCTCAATCTCTAGCAGACACACAAACAAACACACGCATACACACACACATACACACACACACACGCTGCATTGAGCGTCTGCATCGCCACTCTTAATGCATCCCAAACACAAGCTATCAGAGCTGCTTCAGTGCCAAAGTGGTGCTGTTTACCAAGGCAATTACAATACAAATAGAGTTGGAGGTGGTTAGGTAGGAGAGAGGGGGGAGATAGGTGTGAGAAGAGCAGAAAGGGTAAGCTAGGGAAAATGAGAAAACACTAAGGAAGGCGAGAGTGATCACTTTCTCCAGAGCCAAGGGGAGCACAAGGGCCACAGTGACGTGGAAGATTAATTTAGCAATCAGCCGTACTTACTGTTTTATGTCAGAAAGAATATGTGACACTGGGTGTATGTGTGCTGCTGTTAACGGGAGCATATGGGAGAACTAATCTCACTCCAACAGGGCGCTTTTTAACACAATGTTCCCCATCCAGCAGACACTATGTGTGTTTATACACGCACATGTGTGCACGTCCTGTGCATGACTTTAGGATCATCACATATCTACACGAGTGTGTGTGTGTGTCGCTGCAAGGCTGAGGGAAATCAATACATGTTATGACAGGAAAATGAAAGCGCTGCTCTGGGTTACAACTGAACACAGAGGTAGGGTCCACACACACACATACACATACACATACACATACACATATATATTTATATTTATATATATATATTTATATATATATATTGCTGGGCCGGCTGCTTGTGATGTGTGTTTGTTGAATAGAAGAAGGAGGCATTCCATTAGAGCACATACACACTTTAAAAATACACACAGCAATGAATTCTCATGCACAGACTTCACAGTGGCAGCGTGCCCCCCGATTAAACAACACACACACACACATAAATACAGACAAAGCTGGACAAAGCCACAGTGGCATTGTGAGATTGGGGTCCCCCTGTGTGACAGAGTGTGAATATAAATAAGGCCAGTCCATTCAGGCCTATGAAAGAGGGTCTGGTGTTGGGACCCTTCAGCTTTAGCCAGTCGCTGCCCGGAGGCGGGGGATGGGGAGGCCTGTGAGCCGCTCTCTGCTGTCTGTCAGGCTCCCTCGTGGGCCAAGGATAGACCACATTTCTACCCCCCATCACTAACATATGAGGATGCAAGTTTGTGCATATTATTTCCCCCAAAAGAGCCAAGTGTGGGTCGGTGTGTGTCCCGAGTTTCCCTGGAGGTGTGGAGGTGGCGCTGGGCGATCAGTAGTGCTGAGTAGTGTCACGCTGGTTGTGACATGAAGCCGGGGGGGCTGACGGATGAGTCTGCACACACACACAAATATATATACACACACACACACACACAAATACACAGAGGACCATTTATTAAAGACTGTCAGGCTACAATAGGCCAGGCCAGGAAACCAAAACACTGGACCTGTGTGCACGGCTGTGTGCACATGTGAGGAACTGGAGAGAAAGGCTCACACTCAAGAACAAAGATCCTTCTGTAGTCGAGCTGTGAACTCTACTCTGTGTTAGGTGTGAGAGGATGTGGTCATCAATACAACTACTTCAGTACTGCTTTTAGACATAACAAAACCAAAAAAAAATAGAGAAATTAGTTAAGTTAGTTACTTTACTTACATACTAATTAGTGTGAGTTTAGTGACCGTAGTCAATGTCAATACAAGACCAAAGCAGGTGTCTTTTTTCATCTATGAGAGCCACTGTCTCAGGTGCTGAATGGAGTTACAGCGGGATTTTCTGGGATCACAAAACCCTTCAGCACAGACTCCTTACATAATTGGTCCTGGTTTGATCACAAAATGCCAGGAAAGTGGATGGGTCCAGAGGCACTGCAATCAGACAATCATAGTTCTAGATACTAAATTGCAGGTGTTTTTTTTAAACTTATTGGCAGGTAAATTTGAGATTATTAGAAGTGCTGTAGTAGATCTGAAACAATCCTTGAGAACAAGATGTTTCAGACCATTGCCTTGATTGTGGTGTCCATTTACCAGCATTTAGAAATACTGTGCACCAACTTAATAGTAAACTTCAGTGCGCACCTGAGATCTTTGTTCGCTCTTTTCTTTCAGATTCCCACTTCATTAGCTTCCTGGGACTTGCTGCAAGGTTTAATTTCATTGAGGGAATAGAAGACCGAACAGGACAGGGGTGTGATCAGACACGTTAATTATAGTCTGACTTGCAGGTCAATTCACAGGGTCTCCCCCAGCGTTCCAACGTGAAGAAAAGATAGAAATTCCATTTGAATGATTTTCATTATACCGCGGTCTAATACATAATTTACTCCCAGTTAAGTCCAGGAGTAATGGCCACTCCGACACACTGCCATACCTTAGCCGACATGACACACACACACACACACACACACTGTTTTCGTTCCACCCCCACAGTTCAACCTTTTAACCAGGTTAGGGTGTTACCATGGGAACCAAACAAGCACTGGACCATCTTTACCTCCCAAGTGCCATCTTTTGTCTCCTTATTTGTCTTTGTGTCACTAGTTTGGATGTACTGCTCGAATTCATCATAGAGCAGCACAGTATATATTTATCATTACTGCAACATTAATCATTGCTATAAACATATGAAAAGCAACTATTCAAGTAATGTTTTCTCTCAAGTTAAAAATACTAAGCTCAATAAAAAAATTTAATAAAAAAAATACAGTAAAATTGCTAACAAAGGTCCATGTTAGTCCTAATTTAATTCAGATTAGTCCTGGTTTGGTAGTTTAGTTCAGGTGTAACCCAGGTTTAGGTTTATATTATCTTAATATCACTAAATTAAACATACCTGACGCCAGAGTCTTCTATTTCTGCTTAAATATACATTAATAAAGTTAGCTGAAGTTACTATGTCAAAAAGCACATCCACATATTGTTATATCATAATGCACAACATAGTTTTTTTAAATATTGTGCAGCCCTATTGCCTATTCTATAGCCCTATGCATTTTAATAGGAGATGGGGGGCAGGAGAATGACTGTAATCTGCAGAGTTTGCGTGTAGTTGGATAGATACAGGGGGGTAATGGTCAAAATCATCACGTTCAACATTTGTGGATATTCTGGAGGGATATTTCTTCTAAAAATCCCATACAGTTATACAGATACACATTCTTGCCCCTGGCCCCATCTGAGTGTATGACATCAATACATTCTAGGACCTGAAACCCAGCAATACACTAACTTGTTTACTACCATTCAAAAGTGACTACGTCCACAGACACATTGAGAAAGAGTGACCCTAATCGTAGTGTCCTTCTCTGTGGTGCAATTATCATCTCTACTCTGACATCCATTCCTTCTTCTGTCTGGGCTCTCTCTATCTCTCTGTCTCTCCATTCGTGGGCCAACATAATTTGAGTGCAATTAACTTCCTTTAAAAGCCTCAGTCCGGTTTAAACGTTGTGACTTGGAAAAGAGAGTAGTAGACACTGAGGAGATAGGACTGTAGGGGGTGTGGTGGGGCAGGAAGCAGAATCAAAGTCAATGTCAGTGTGTTGTAGAGAGAGGTGTGTTTGACCTCACTAATGCGGACAGTAAAACACTTTAGCTGTTGCTGTCACAGACTTGTCATTGTACTGTATCTAGTAAAAAGTCACATAGGCTTTTCCAGCATACCCATACTTTGTGCATCAAATATTTCTGAAAACTATAAACATTCAGCTGTCCTCCAGAGATCAAACACAGTCTTATTCACGCAAATGCTTTAAGTATTAACTTCGCTTATATTTTATGTCAGATGTCCTTCCTGATTCAACCCTGATTCCCTGATTCAAGCACAAAGACTACACTGGCTTGTTGCCATCCATGGCTGGATTTAGGCATAAAATAATATGCTTAATTAAAATAGATACATATTTACACATATAGCAACATGACTAAATTGTTTTTATTTTGACTTATGCTACAAGGTAATATTGGATTTATATATATATATTAATATTAATATGTTAATTCTTGATCACTAATTGAGTACATTGGTCTCTGATTGACTGAGTACATTGGTCTTGTGTTACAGATTCTGCTGTATATTTATCATTCAGCCCACCAGATTTACATTATTTATATTCATTCATTATATATATTGTAATGATCACTTTAACACAAGCTTGTCGATGCATACCTCATTAAAACCACAAGTATAACACTGGGCTTAAATCGTCTTTTCTAACACATTTACAGTGACTGGACCAAAAACAATCCCCCAAAGCAAAATTGACTCACTCTACAGAGGTTTTGAAATATAAATGATTTCAAATAAAAGCTTGGTCCTTGAACGCACTCTGCAAATATCTACATGCACCAACCTGAAATGGGAATGAACACCAAGGGTCATTTTGCTTTTCCTTTCTCTCGCCCTTTTTTCCTTATTCATTTGCTCCCACCTTCCATAATCTGTCTCTCTCTCTTTCTCCCTCTCTTTCTCTGTCTGTGAAGGTCATGCAATTGATTTTCCTCTGTCTATTCATTTTTCAAGACTGGCTTTGAAACGTGGGAAGCAGACAAAAGCCACACGGGCCCCTCCCCTTTTTGCGTCTCCATCCATCCCTCTCCTCTCTCCCTCCTGTCCCCCCCAAATAAAAGTTACATGTAGAGGAATGCAAAACCACACCCACCTCCTTGTATCCTTGTATCCTCTCCTCCTTCCCTTTCCCCGTTTAGTTTTTTCCCTCACGGACACTTCTCTGACCACTATCCACTAACGGAATTAAAGTCATGCATCACACTTACAAGCCCTGCCAATGCATTGTGGGGCATACTTGTTCAAACAGATGTCCAAATTAGCAAACCTAAGATTATCTAACATTTTAAGGGACCATATTATGCTTTATTCTACCTATAGCTGAACTTCTCACCCCTTTGAGGCACTCTTTCCCCCTGATAGCCACGCCCACTTCCCTACTACAGTGATTGCAAACAAAGGAAATTAGTAGCAAGGTTTCTTTAACGTGAAAAAAAATGAAACAAAACAAAAAACAAGCATTTTCAGCTCAGACACGGTCAGTGCCTCAGCATAGAGGATTTCTCGAACATGCATGAATTAAACAACAGCAGCTGGTGTGTTTTTGATGAGGAAACATTATAACCTGATAGAGGCTCCGAAAAGTCGAGTTAGCATAATAGGGCTCCTTTAATAAAATAATATGTTTGAGAAAGAGGCAGAAGAATTCAAAGTGTGTTAGCCAGCGTCTCTTGTTGCCTCTGACAGGTGGCTTACAATTGTGTGTGACCTTGGAGCAAATGAGACAAGGCCCTATATACACGCAGTTATGGTTCACATTTGTACAACAGGAGCCTCTCATTGTAGTCCGAGCCGAGCGCCGAACAATTTGTCTTTCTATTCCACTCGGAGTTCAGGCGCAGATACTCAGGCACACCTGCTTTCTCTAAACAGCAGCTCTTTTTCTCTCAAGGCCAAGGAAAAAAACTAGAATACACAAGGAAAACAATTTGCTGCAAGAATATGGCATCCATGGCCACGGCTGTGAGCTGAGCTGACGTACAGAAAGAACGTATTGTTTGTTTGTGCTGAGAGTATCAATACATACAAAAGTATATACTACAATTGCATATGTGCACGATCTGAAATGGCCTTTTCATGCTAATACATACAGGTGCAATTTTAATGCTTTTATATATAGTAAGCATTGTTATTGTAATATACTATTACACTATTACATAATATTTGACTGTTTAGGAGATGTGCTCATAAAACACAGGATTATCATATGAGATATACATTCACTGGCCACTTTATTAGAACATTTTTTGGTGATCTTGTTTGGTCAAAGACGGTCTTCTGCATACACTGATGTAACAAGTGATTATCTGAACAAATGTTGCATTTATGTTATTTCAAACCATCTATATCTCTGATCTCTGGCATCAACAGGGCATTTTCATCCACAAAGCAAGAAGCTCACTAGATACTGTATGTGAAAACTCCAGTAGATCATACATGTCTAAAATACTCCGAATGCTCCACCTGGCAACGACAACCACTTCATGTTCGAAGTTAATTTAATAGTTGGTTTGAACATCAGCAGATTGTCTTGAACATATGTGTATGACTAAATCCACTGGCTTGATGCTTGATTATCATATAGATGAGCAGGTCTACCTAATAAAGTGGACAGTGAGTGTATGTTACATTTATGTTTCGTTTCATTCATGTTATGTTATTATATTTGACTTATATGCTTGTTTATATGTATTGTATTGTCTTGTGTGTCACTTAATACTATAGATAAGCATTATTCAAACATGGGGCATGTTTCCTCACATTTCCTCAGATGACAGCAGAACTGGCACACACAGCTCTAATTGTACTGTAGCTGAGCCGTTCCCCCCTCAGTAATAGTAGCAATTAGACAGACTGTATAATTACACTGTCCTCGTTATGTAGTTAATTTCTGTAATTACAAACCACACCAATATTTCCTCTTTGTGTATCTCTCATTCACTGACTCACAACACATCCTCTCCATAACAGACACACAAACACAAAGAAACCAATTGAAGGCTTTGGCAGATTATACACACGTCTGTCACACACACAAACAGGTAATTATGGTCACTGACAGAGCACTAGATAATTGTCCTTGTCCGAACTGGATTCTTGTGGCATTGGCATGTCTGCGGGAGGGGGATTTAGCAGACAAAATACACTTATAAAGACTGTAATAAAATGCTTCTGTCACTGACCTTTGCTGCAGTTGCTGTCCCCTTCCATCAGAGGGCTCCAGGGCGGGTCTCCCTGGCTGGCGAAGGTGCGCATGTGCAGGTAGCTGATAGTGAGCCGAATCACAGAGGCTTTGTCCAGCTGACTAGTGATGGCCCCGGGCAGTGGAAGCATTTTGGCTAGCTCGAAAAACTCAAAGTTTTCCTTGCCCCGCCTCGAACGGGCCGCATTACGAGACTTCTCCTTCCGCAGGTTCTGGAGACTGACAGGTGAAAGAGGGAAGAATACAGGAAAAACATAAAAGCGGACAAATTAATAAAGAAAGCACAAGAAGCAGTGAAAATGGTGTAAAAAGAGTCTGAATCAGCACAGTCTAAGTGGAGAAAATGGCTAAGGGTATCTTATAATGGCCATTTAGTGACCACCTGTTGATTGATTCATGCTCTATATAAATGACCTGAGCATCAGTCATAAAAAAATCATTTCATAAATACATATAATGGTAATAGTCTGCCTGCAATTCATGTGAAACAATCTCCATTCTGGGCCTGCGTCTCGGGTACAATGGCCTCGTAATTACAGGCAAACTCTTTTCTTCTATCTGCTGAGCCGGGTCCTAATAATGGCATTTGCTCCAAAATCTATACGTGAACACGCGCACAATATTTCGCAGCCTATCTCTCACTTTACCTCCCTCTCTCCCCCCTGTCCCCGTGTTCTCTCACTGTGCCTCATCTGGTCCCGGGCTGCCGAGCGGAGTCCGTGATTGAGGGATCAATAGGGGAGGGAGGGGCCGCGGGACGGTGGTGGAGGGGAGGGGGGACGGCCCGGGCTCAGGTAGCCTGTCTCTCTGATTGGATATTGACTCTCCTCAATGGGGCCTGAGTGGTGGAATTATGTTGTCACAGCCACTTCACAATTTGTGCCGGTGCCGCGCAGAAATAAAGTGTGTGCGTCAGTGTGTGTGTGTGTGTGTGTGTGTGTGGGTGTGTGTGTGTGTGTGTGTGTCTGTGTGCGACCGGGGTGAGAGGCTGTAGAGAGAGAGACGACGGGGCGATTGTCCCTTATGTCTATGTTGTTGATTCTTGTCATAAAAGGGCCACCAGCTGAGCGTGCAACAATGTGATCCCGGCCCAGTACAAAGCCGTCACAACACATATGTTTATAACGTAATCAGCTGACATTGCGTGTATTTCTATCTGCTTTTCTTCAATATGGGTGTGTGTGCTTGCATGTGTGTGTGGGTGGGTTTTTTCAGTGTGTCGTGTTGCTGCCAGCCCCTGTAACGTCTCATTATTATACCGCCTCGACCCCCAGCCACCGAGAGCAATCAATATACACACATTGATTCTGCTTAGTTTTTATATCCGCCTGTAAATGACTGCCCATTAATAATTCCAGCCAAATTTACTTAATCTCCGGCTAAGGGGAGGGGATCGGGCCGCTCTGACGGGGATTGGCAGCGGGGCAACAAAGCGGGTTATATGTTGCACTAAGGAGAGCAATAGTGGCAGTTGTGAATTGTGTTGCACTGATGGAGAGTTCTTTCGTACAGCACATACATTTCACCTTGTGTGCATTAATTCATGTGCATGCACAGAGGCTTTAGGCTGTGTCAGGCGGTGTGTCAGCTCTCACCAGGGTAAGGTGGGAGGCTTGGCCAGGAGTCCTTGTAGGAAATCCCACTCCACACTCACGCACTTCCCCTCACTAACGAACGGCATGGTCGCCATCCTTCTCCCCCAATTACACGCCGATGCCCCGCTTAACGAAGGCTCTGATTGGCTGGGGAGGAGACAGAATCGAACCTGCGGACAAAAGGGAAATAACAGAATTTAAAATATCAACAGATGGATGCATTTTTGATGCAGTGATGCTGTTTGAGAACTTGCATCTTGTGTTTTAAGGTTTTATTTAAAGCTCGACAGTAAAGTTACCATTACGATTAACTGAAAGATAATAATAATAAAAACATGAGCAGGTTTGCAACACATGGACACATGTATAATACAATCAATATGTGATATAATACATTTGAACATCCCTTTTTGTGTAAAGATGAGAGCAAATGAAAACACAAGAGGGGAATGCGGGAGCAATTAGCTTAATTAACAGTATTCTTCATAAAAAAAGTCAGTGTTTTTAAGTAAATGCATTGATAGTCCTTAAAGGTTACAATTAGGAGACAATCACTGATCTTTAAGTAATTCAAGAGATACTATTTTAAATGTGGTCAAGCTCATGATAGAAGTGCCTCTCTATCTCAGCATCTGGCATAAGGCTCTTCTTGTGCCTGTACCAGATTTCTGCCAATACTCTTCTCCAATCACTCCCTCTGCTCCGTGTTGACATTTAAAGGGCTAGCGTGGCCCAGAGCGCCCTAGTGTCATGCCCTTGGGCCTGGGATGCCCTCTGCCTCTCACTCTTTAACTCTCTCTATCTTTGGCCCCGGCTGGGTCAGCACTATGAAGTCAGTGGAGCTTTGGCAGGGCAAGGGAAATGGATTATATGTGGACTTGGAGCATGGATGTGGTGACCCCGGCTAAGAGGGGTCAGGAGAAGCCGGGCAGGTCTGGCAGATATCATTTCACAAATCGGCCTAAAACAATACGTAATGTATGCATGGAAACTTGTTGGATTGGTTTCAAAGACGAAGCAGTCAATGGAGGCATCAGTGAAGAGAGATGGGGTCATTCACCTACTTTTGGACTTATGTATTTGAGGATTAAAGAAAATCTTCACGTTTTTTTGTGTAACATAGTCTGAGGTCAGCGAAATAGGCTGACCTTAACTGACACATGAAATGATGTGTGTGTTTTTATACAATGAGTAATCAGGATGCAGGCAATACAATAAAATACTCTATATGACAGGTCAACTTGAATCAAACATTCAAACCCAGTTGACCTGGCAATGATATCTTAAATTTGTATTTAAAATGTATTCTTTCCCATATTATGCCTTGCTTTCAACTACTAAAAAATGCCCAGGTTGCTGATATTGAGCATGTTGCAAAGATATTTGTCAATAAATGATTCCAACTGTTAATATAAATAGGGCTGTTTGCCAGAGTATACAGCTTTCCATACAAAAGCTTGTAAAAATTGACAGTGTGACAGTGTCCGTATAACAAACTAAATACAACACTTCAACATCCAAAATGTGAAAAACTCAGCTTATTCTGTAGCACACCTGTTGATAGTTTGTCTTTGGTCCACACTCTTAAAGAGAACAATATTTCTCAACAAGCTTCAGCAGGCTGTACCACTGACACAGTCCTTTCTGGCCACGTACTAAAGAGAAGATGGGGTCGAGCAAAGGGCACTGCACCTCTGTATAACAACCTCACCTCTGTCACCTTCTCCAGCTCACCAGGATAAAGGCACTACATTTCAAATTAGGCTCCATACAGTACAGGGAGATCACAAGGGAGCTGCAGAGTGTGGGGGAAATCATCTCTGGTCAAATTTTCACTGTCCCGCAACCCCCCACCTCCACCCATAGTTGTATGTTTATCTCTTAATTGACCCTATCGGAGCTTATCTAATCTGTCCTCCCATCTTTGTGTCTCAAATATCTCTTCATCTCCGGCCGCGCCTCCCTCTATCAGGCCAGACACAGGGGCGTAATGGACAGGGGCCTCCACAGTAATTATTCAATCAGCCTCATAACCTTGTCACAGGTTGGTCGCTCCATTAATGCACTCACCCAAATGGACCCCAGCACTTTGACTGCTAATGCTCTCACTAAAGCTACCAGCACAAAATAGTATGGATGTCAAAAGTGTCAGAAGATGAAAAGTGTGCCCTGGTACAATCAAAAGAAGGGGTTTCATTTTTATGACGCACAGAAGTGATCAACCTGTTTCCCGCATGGTCGCAGGTGTTCGCAATGTGTTGCTGCAGTGTTGCATATTTATAAGTGTGCTGTATGTAGATAAGGGGGACCCTTAGCCTATAGGGCCGTGCTCTCTTGGCTCGGTCTCAGTGGCAGCGGATAGGAGGGCACTGCGGAGAGGGCTCACAGACGATATACGCCGTGCGCTCTCTCTGGCTGCACTCTCGCTTGGCTCGTGCTCTGTTTATTTTCTGCTGGGACGTTTAATTAGGGCCTCCAGCTGTCAGAGGTTCGTTAGCGCGCCCCTCCTCTCGGCGAAACGGCCCCTCCCCACGGGGAGTCAGGGGCATCAGGCAAATGAACACATTTAAGTCAAACGGCACGCAGACAGACAATAGGCAGGGTGCTGTGCCACCGGCTCCCCTAGGTAGAGACATGCTTGTTTTATGCCTCATCTCCTCAACCCCTGGGGCCCAATACGGAGCCTGGTCTGGACTGTCAATGTGCACAGAAAGGTACCCTCATAGGACATGACACATCTATGCTGCCAACATGCAAAGGTGAAACTCCGCCTAACTCGTCAAAAGTGCAGTTTTCAATACAAAATTCTGTTTTTTAATGAACATCATGAACGTGAAGATCAAAGAAACACTTAGAAGTAACACAGGTATTCAAAGTGCCTCATGTTGACTATTTGGCAGTATTTACTCTCTTTGCTGATGTCTCTACATGGTCTATCTTTAATTATCTCTGACCAGAGGTAAAGCAGCGCAGATACAACAACGATCTAAGTTATTCTAGAATAATATTTTATCAAACAGGCAGCGTTCAATATCAGGGAAGATGTAGAAAACATGGTTCGAAATAACACGGATAGAATATCTAATGTGGCTAGTTTTCTATCTGGCCTTTCATGTTGTTGAGTAGTTGTAAATGAGTGTCTGAAGCGTCCGGGGAGATGAAGTTTGGTATTCTGGTTGGAGGGCTGAAAACTACTTATCATGCATTACGGCCCTGGTTGGACCTCAGGATTTGGAAGTCAAAAGACTTTTTAATGTACAATTTTTCAGCCGCTGATCAATCGACAGCTGCTGGACATGAAGATCTCTCTCTCGCCCTCGCACTCCGTACATTCCATATTCCGGCGCGCACTCGGCATTCTGCTTCCATATCGGATCGCCGGCTGTGGTTGACCTTGGCGACTCCAGATCATTCCCAATCCAAGGTTCTCTCCAAGTCTCAAGGGCCTTGGTAACCCCCCTCCACCACTACAGCTCACACACTCTCTGCTTCCCCTCATAACCCTCTACACGCTCCTCCCTTGCCCCAGCGTGGGTCATTAATTATCTAATGGAATCAATACGCCGTCAGATTGGACCAGCATGACCCCACCCGCCCCCAGGTATGCCTTACCACTGATGAAGAGGAAGGAGGTAAAGAAGAAATGGCCGCAACTGCCTGTGGGAGTGGACACCTTTGTAGAGTGGCCAGTCCGGACCCTACCCTAAACTAAAGGAATAAAGAGATCAGTGATAAATAAATGATTAGCGGGAGGACGGGGGAGCGGATGGGGGATGGAATGAGCATAAGTAGAGGAGCAGATTGATATGACCGGACAGTAGAGGAGTAGCTCAACGCAATGATACATACACATAAAAAAAAAGAGAGAAAGAGATTTGCTAATGTTCATCCTTGGTAATCAATACCTGCTTCCCCCATCCTCTTTTATAACAGAGGCCTTCGGTGCTTTGATGTCCACTCCTCACGGGCGTGGATATCTGCAAAGAATGCAATCCATGTCTGTCATAATTAGCGTCCACCTTGGCCCCTGTCCGCATCAAGGAAACTTCACCTATACTGTATGAAATATGAAGCCATGAAATATGTATTCTCTATGGAGAGCTCAACGCCAGTGTAAAATAAATCTCATTAACTACACTTATCCTGATTTGAAGTTGTTGCGTTTGAATGGCAGAATCGTTTAATAAACTGTAGCAATGTGCTTTTGAGGTGAGGACAAAAGCACTGTAATTACTGCCCAGAGAAGCAAGCAATTACACAAAGCAAATTGACCAAAACAATGTTGATTTTTAAAATAGGCAAAATCTGTATTAGTAAATTGACCTAAAAACTCAATAAAAAAATTGAGCCTTTAAAAGGTTCTGTATAACAAATATTCACATCAAGGGTAAAATGTACCTAAGAAAAAAATAATCAAACTTAGTGAGGCACCAATAATAATTCAATACATATTTTCTGCAATCCATCAACATTCAAAATACTCCCAGAAAGTTGCTGCTTGTGAACCCAAAACGAAGGTACAAAACAGACAAAAACTTCTCATTCTGAATGTACAAGATTGCACTCTATAATGCTGAAGATGGTAAATCCACTCCCGCAGGCAGAGACCACATCAGCTCTGACCTCCAAATAACCACAGGCCAGAGCACAGCACACAGGGTCAGAGACTGCTTCCCAAACAAACACAGACCAACGCCAGTTACTACGCATGCATATACTTGAAAGCACACCCTGGCTGCAGCACAGAGATGTCCACATGCTAATTCTGACACATCAATTAGCATGGAGCAGAAGTCAGAGTTCAGAACAGTGTCAAACTCTTGATAAAGAGTTGTAGAAGTTGTGTAGGTGTCAGTGGTACACAGAGCTGGCCACATACAATATTCCCACACACTGCTCTAAGCTATTTGTTCTTTTTGTATACTTTCACTTATGCAGCTACAATTTGACACAAGTGCTTGATCTGATGGCATAAATTACAAAGTTTGCAAGGAACAAAAAAGAATGAAAACAGAGGAGAGAGTACCTGCATTTGAAGAGACTGTGGATGCCTATACATGACATGCACACATTGGCGAGAGCGTGCATCAGGCCGCTGCATGAATGACAGCGGGGGTTATGTAAGGAGCCACAGTGGGGCAGGAGTGGACAGTCCGAGCGGAGATCAGGTCAGCAGAGTGTGACACTAAACACATCTCACTGACACTGTGCTGACACCTTCTGTCACAGACCCACACGCTGTCTGTCAGGGCCGCTCACGCACACACACAGACGCACACACGCAACTTGCACAACACACATACACACTCTCACATGAGCATGGCCAGCGGCTGTCTGTCAACACACACCACGGCAACAAGAGGGACGAGCCAGGCGTCTGTCTATACTGTCTACCTGTGGACCTGTCAATGAGTCACTAAAGTGTCTGCTTCAGTCTAACCACTCCTTATTTAGTCACTGCACTTTAAAAGATTTATATTAATGTGTGGGATGATTTAAACGTCAACCTTGGACAGTCACATTAGAGGATTTGGCTTCTGTTACAATTCCAATACACTGCATTATAATAATGACCAAAAATCCAACACAGATTTTTATCACGCATTCGTTTTAAAACTTCATTTATAATAAAATTCTCTACAAAGTCTATGACGAACATTTAGTATTAGTTTTACATCCAACAATAAACAGTCCAGATGTCTTTAACACATTTGTCTTCTGCTTTAGAATGACCAAAAAAATACATCAAAACATGTATAATAATATATGGTGTAGTAAGTGTTTGGCATTTCCTCACGTTAGACCTATTTCCTAGACTTTCATACAGATTCTCTTAGTTTGTTTGCAGGTGAACACGCATGATGGGAACAGGTGTAAAAATCAGTGGACCACAAAAACAACGTAACTTCAGTTGAAAGTGCAACATAAATATGAAGTAAAGACCATAAAAACACACACTATAACAGCCCACTAAACTAAACATTTATCACATTATTACTTTTGGGGGTTTCTACCTTTGACTAAAACTGACAAAGCTCCAGACACTCAGGATTTTGAACAAGAGCCTGAAAATGTGTTGGTTTGATGTTGTTATTTACTTATGCGGCGCACTGAACACTGTGAGCGTTCGTCACAGTCATTTTGCCGATTGGGACCACCTGCTGAACAGAGCCCGCAGGCACCAACACTACTAAGGCACTAAACTGTGACCAATTGTGCAAGTGCAGGTGGAGACGGACTCTACGGAGGAGAGGACACACATCTCATTTATTCCCAAAGTAGAGAGCCATTATTATTAAAGTCAAGCCGCGCGCAGCATAAAGGCACTTAATTATTTGGCTTATCTGAAAAAGCAAAGATTGGAACTTTTGCAGAGAAAATGTTAATCGGAAAAATTCAGGAGTGGGCAGCGGATGAAAGGTGGGAAAACTGTCATGTGAGGATGAAAGGTTTCTTTAATCAAAAAAATTAGGTAGAATTATCTTGAATCAAATAATTAGAACTTACAGTATAACCAACAGAACTGCACAAAGTAGCAATATGCGCTTTTTGCTGAATTGTGCATGTTTTCTGCAATGGCATGATCTTAATTACAATAATCTAAATTGCTAAAGTGAAGAGAATTTAAAAAAAGAAATAGTCTGTCAAAGCTGCAAGGGATATAGACTAAAGTAATTAGTGATCAACTGCCACATCAAACTGAACATGCTAACTTTTCTGTTCTTAAAGTCAATCCTAATATGTGAAATTGAATAGGACAGCTCGGCGTGTTTGTATGAAGTGTGCGCTACATAAACAGCTCCACTCACCTGTCAGACATTTCTTTGCAGAACGCTGCTGTTGATCTCATCCACTTAGTTTGTCTTTCTTCTTCTGATGCCCTCCACTCTGTCCTGCCTTCTTCTTCTTCTCCGCCAACACCACCTCCTTGACCACTTCTTGCACCAGCAGCCTCACCACACCGAATCCTAAAAACAGCAAACAAATACTGGACGTGGGGGGTGCAGGGTGCTGTAGCATGGACCGCCCTTCACACTTTCACAAAAGCGAGTGTCCAGCGCGGCGGACACATGGCCAGACTCCGGCGTGTGTGTGCGTTTGTATTATTGTGTGTGTCAGCGGCTGATGTAGTTCTCTATCGGACTTCTCAGCTGCTTCTTAGAGATGGGCTCAGATCAGGACCCAGGCGGTGTGTGAATCCTGAATCCTTCTCTATCTCTCTCCCGTTCCAGCCGGCATCTCGCTCGATCCGCGTCTCTCCTCCCTCTCCCTCCCTGCTCCCTCTCCGCTCCCTCGCTTCCCGCTCATTCACTTCTCTCGGCACTCCGATCTTTTCATTTCCTCTTGGGAAAGCCTGCGCGCACCAGTTGTCTGTGCCTTCAGCTGCGCCCCTCTCAGTCACTAGTAAATATAAAAGGCATGCTTGTACAGCCCCTTCGCTTCAGTCTTCCCCATGCCTCTCGTCCCTCCCCAACACCGCTGTGTCTCATGCTTTTTCGTTTACCCCCCACTCCACACAACCCCCCACCACACCCCTTCCTTCCCCTCTCCAGTTTTTCTTTCTCACTGTCAAAGCTGCCTTTCAAATGCTGATTAGCAGCCAGAGTAAAGAGAGGAGGGAGAGCGGATGACTGGAACAAGTGGGAGATTCCATCACAGTCACATGTTGTAAACTCTGACTCCTGTCACACAAACACACACACGGATACCGCTGTGGGACAGGGTCTGTTTGTCGGGACACCTCAGAAGACGCTGGGCAGGATGATCCTAATACAACCTGCAACACAGAGCAGAGGAAACTGTGATTAGCAGAAGGTCATTTACTATATTTACTAATAGTACATAAACACATGCATATGTCATTTTATCTGAAAATAGAGACTAAATGTAAGATTTGGCTCGGATTATATTATTAAAATATTTAGTCATAAAGAATACAGTAGTACCTCTCAGGAGGAGACATAAATGAGTATTTTACCTACAACTCAACCATCTACATACAATTATTATTTTACTATCTGTAGGTTGGAATTCTACACTGTGACCCATCTCATGCTAAAGAGAGTGAAGGATAGACTTTCTGTATATGGAGAGTCATCTGTAGGTTGACTACCTATTATGGGATCCTATATATATGTATGTTAGCGGAGTCTTTGAGAGCTGTAGCTTGAGCTAGAGCTTTAGCTTTGGCGAGGAGCTTTGAGAGGAGCTGGGGCTTGCGACATGAGAGCTTGCTCCAGCTTGTGACTAGCTTCAGCCTGCTTTTGCTCTTCCTGACCCTTCCGGACCCTTCCTGATCCTTCCTGACCCTTCCGGACCCTTCCTGACCCTTCCTGTGTCTTCTGCTCTGTGCTGCTATCGTCTGCTCTGTCCTGATGCCTGTAATGCATAAACCCTAATAAATACCGACCTTGGTGCTTCAACTATTTCTCATGGGGTCATTCTTAGAGATACTATTACTTACTTTCACCATCCTAATAATATTTTACTAGTTACTAAATGAGTGTAGAAAAGACATAACACAAAAAAAGACAATTATTGTTTTTGTCTGTCACCTGTCTGACCCTCCTGTGCAACAAGTACATCAACTATAGAATTCTGTATATTCAAAAATAAAAATGTGCTAATAATACAGTAGTTGGCTGAAGTAATGAGTTATACTAGTTCACATTAGAGGCAATGATAAGTGGTTTTCTAAAATCAAATGCTTAAGCGTCTGTGGTTCACAGACAATGAGTGTTTCATTGCAGTCATGCCTCTATAGCAGACATATATATATGTTCCACTGCAAAGCTGCACACACACATGCACATGTGTGTACGTGAACAAATAATCACACTCAGACACTCACTCTAGTCCCCCCTCCTGTGTTCGTTCCCCTTGCCCTCAAACACTACTCAGAATATTGATACATCAGCCCTCCTCCCTTTTCTCTCCTCCATCACTCACTTTTGCCTCTGAATACTGATAGGCTGTCTACTCCGTGGTCTGAGTTTCAAATCTCTCCCTCCCTCACACTCCCTCTTAGAGCGCCCGCCACAAAAAGGCAACATAAAGGAGGAAATAGCACAAGTTAATGCACTGAGGTAGACATAAATTCACTTAAGTACCATTTCAGATTATGTCAAGCTAAAAATGGGCTTAACATTGTGGGAAGGAGGGAAGTAAGGGCACGGGGGGAGGCAGCAGAAGGACCGCTCCAGTTGGCTATTGGCTGTGTGTTGCCAGCGGAAACTGGCCCAGTGGCTCACAGAGAAGTGCAGTGAACGGCCTGGGCCACAACAAAAGGAGAGAGACGTGTGAAAAGTTCAGGCAAATGAAGATGCATTGAGTGTTTTCTGTGCAACTCCCTCCCTCCCAACCCATTGTTGGCGGTGTGGGCCATGGCGCAGCTGAAGGGGGTGGGGGGGTGAGCCCAGTGAATAAGGTTGTCAAAGTGTCCCAAAGAGCCCCCTTCAGAGACAGGCACACACTCAACAGCATGAAACAGCTGAGAGCAGGGAAGACAACACAGAAAAGAAAATGCCCTGTTTTTCCGAGGGACAGTGGAGGGGCCTTGCAGTGTATTTTTGTGTTTAAGTGTGGGGAAGAGGCTGAGTCGACGGCAGAAGAGCAGGGTATATGAATGCTAGTCTCTTTGGAGAAGGCTTTCTGTCTGCATTAGAAGTGGAGCGCGCCTGAGACACTGGGAGAGGCACTGTGTGATTTTGTCCTCCAAGTCTTCCCCAGGCGTCCTTGAAGGAGACTTGCAGGGAATATCTGACTGAGTGTGTGTGTTTGTGCACCTCATAGGTTTAGTACCGCGGGCTTGCCTCGCGGAGCAATACTACAGGTGTTCCCTTCAGAAATAACGGTAGTCCTGAAAGTAACAAAAACCACAAGCGTGGGTGGAGCAGAGAGGCGGCCTGATGAATGGAAAAGGTAATCGAATCGAGTCAAAATCCTTAGTCAGTGTTTGTGCCCGGGCCCTTGAGGGTTACATGCATGTGGACTGGTGTGTGACGAGCCAGCGAGACGGTCACACCCACATCTGACCTTGTTTCTCCACCTGTCTACACATGACAACAGAGCGGCCAGTGCAAGGGAGAGATGCAAAAACGCATATTCTCACAATCTATTTGAAAATAATATAATAATATATCTCGTCATACATATTATTCATTCATTTTCTTTTTCAAAATATGCCATTAGGTGGGTCTGGGTATGTTTGGGGTATAAAGTACACACTAGATAATCACCAGTCAGTGCCAAAGCTAACACAACACACAGAGGGGCAATGTGGATTTAGCAATTAATCTCACAGAATAGTACATTACATAAGACATTAAATGAAATATGATATGTCCCCTACCAACTAAAGTCACTCGTTTGACTACCACTGGTTTTCTCTTGCCCCATAGATAACACTCACTGGTCACCTTATTAGATATACTGCTAAAGAACAGCTGGGTGGTAGAGAGATTATTTGAGTTAATGTTTTTTATCTCATTTTAAAACAGCCTGCCTATTCCACAGAACTGTCACTCACAGGATGTTTTGTTTTCATGGTTCATTCACTGTATCCCAATAGATAATCAGTTTTTGAAATCTGGAACTACACCAACACACTGCAAGTCACTTAAACCCCCTTTCTTCACTATTCTGATGTTGAACTTGAGCTTTTGCAAGTTGACTAGACAGGCTCTTTTGCCAAATTGCAGTTTGAGTTACTGCCAAGTGATCTTATTGTGTTAACAGGTAATTAAACAGGTGTACCTCAAAAAGTGTGCATTTAGGGTGTGCTCAGCTAAAGTCTAACAAACTTCCTGCATTTAGTTATACAGTTTCCTCTAAGTGTTTTTATTACTAGAGGTCAGTAATATTCAATGACAAATTCACAGTGTAATGTTTGGGGTTGAACATATTGACAAGGTGTCTACAAGCAGACGCCTTGTTTTTCTTCCACAGGTAGTGAAGACAGGCAGCCAGGCTCTTTACAGCTAAAACACATCGTCTGTGCGGTGAATAAAAATGAAGTTATTCTGCTGAAATGTTTCCCCAAATAACGCCTTCTGCATCAGACGTAATATACATATTGAAATGCTTTATTAACATGCAGCCAGTGAATGTAAAGCCCGCACAGACAAAGGGTGAGTCAGTAAGTGTGTTTCTATAGCTCTAGGTTTGCCATGGGCTTTAATCACATATAAATACAGTATTTAGCCTTTAATGCTAGGTTTCAACAGGCCAAGTACTAATGATTTAGATCATAATATTTGCTTCATTTTAATGCTGGGAGTAAAAACCAGAAATAGTAACTGACAGCGTAGTATTGAAAACTGGAATGATAATCGAATAAAAATATTGGAAAGGCAATATTGGCCTATGTTGACTGAATGAAGACTAAATCAGGCTTAACCAGCACTAAACCAGGCTTAACCAGGACTAAAACATAACAAACCAAAACTCACTCGGGAATTCACTGCGACTAAACCAGGACTAAAGCAGGACAAAATCAGGACTAAACCTTGACTGAACATTCAGAACTAGATCAGGTTTTTTATAGTCAAAATTCTGCTTCTTTTAATGCTCTGTATTTGTGTACATGTTTGTGTAAATTTCAATCAGGTGAAGACCATAACAATTAGCTTCTTGTCATATTGATTTTGTGTTTGCTGATACTGTGACAGCCATAAATTTGAGAGACATTGTACAGGCCTATTTAAGACCATGCCAATTTAGCACAGCAGAAGCAGAAACATTTATCCGCCGTGCCCTACAGCAGCTCACATAGATGATAAGTAGGAAAGGCTGTTTAAAGATAACTGCCATAGAGTAGATAATATTCTAAATCTTTCAGACAATAACTCTTTGAGGGCATGTGGCCATTAAGGAGTCATTTCGTCTTTTGTTGAGTATGCTGCTCCATATTTCATTGAGATGCATATCGGCCTTCCCACTGTCTGCCTGCGCCGCTATTCTCTATTCAACAGTGACCCATTGCTCCCTGCCATACAATCCTTCACCTTTCTGGGCTTAAAAGTAATTACCACTTTAATTTGCTGTCCGCTTTTGTGCATGCCAGAGTGGACGTGTAACTGACTGTAGTGCTGGAGCCGTGTCAGTGCGGACATGTATGCATACTGTTTAAATGCATGGCTGAGACAATAAGCTAATTAGGAGAGAAAAGAGAAAACATTGCAGGGTTTTTGTCCAATACAAAAACAGACAAATGTATTCAATCTAAATATAGAAGAAGAACAAGTAAATAGTAAAATGTCTGTTTATTTGAAATTCAATAAAATCACTACACTCGTTGGCCACTTCATTAGGCACACCTTGGGGTTAATTAAAGTGGCCGTGGTGCTGGTGGAGCATTAGAACAGGTGTACCCAATAAAGTGCCCTGTGAGTGTAAACCCCTATACTGGAGATCACAATGGATATTATATTTGGCTCTATCCCGCAATGTCACAGAATACTTAAGGAAACACAATGATGGAGGCAATATGCTCACAACATACAATGTCAAAAAGCCAAGTAACTGTAATGCCTTGGCAGAGGTCTGTTAAGTCCTTCTGGTATTATGTACACGTTGTTCATATTGAGTTTGTACCCCTAAAAAGTCTTACAGTTTTGTACAAATTGTATTTATTCTCACTCTTTTTCCTTCCATGTGTGATCTCTATTACTATGTTAATATTTGTAATATATAAATGGCTTTGTTTACGTTTGCTCGTATGTATATTTATGTGTCTGTGTTTTCCGCAGTCCTCCCTTTGGTCCAATTACCTCCCGAACCATACCCCCTCTGCTTCCCTGCTTCTAAAATCCCTCACCCTTCTCACCTCACGGTCCCATAGGTCACCCCTTAAACACCCCAGCCTCCCGCCCCCACCTGGTGCCAGCGTGGTTAGATTGTCCATCACAACATATGAGACCCCTCAAAGGACTCCTGGCACAGTCCCGCTGCAAACTCATGCCTCCTCTGATACCCCCTCCTTCATTTACCCCCTCTAAACCCCCCCAATCCT
>JAVQKC010058510.1:0-10739 GCA_036025475.1 Philypnodon macrostomus
TGTACATTTTCTAAAATGGACTCTCTGACCTGTTCTATGATGGACAGTAGGTGGTCTGTAGTCTGTAGAGGTCAGGGGGAGGGGCTAAAGTAAAACTCCGCTACTATTGGTCAGAGTGGTATCCCACAAACAGATGATTACTATTTTTATTTTATTGTAGGAAACTTACAGACCACACCTTTAAGTGATAGTCATGCCTTGGGTGAGGTCAGGTGGGCCACTGGTTTGACTCAATTCTTTTCTGGATGTTTTTTATGTGGATTGAGTTGACTGGGCCATATCACCATGTCCCGCTCAGCTCCATCTACTCAACACATGCATCTAAACACATGTATCCTGACACATGTTTAGATCTTTGTGGTAACAGCCTCCTGCCCCCCTCCCCTCTGCCACCCCCCGTCAGTCTGCCCTGTGGCGACCCGGCAGGAACTGGAGCAAATGCGTTTAGGAATTAAGACTGCATGGGGAATGGCCTGAGGTGTGTGTCTGTAAGTGTGAGTGTGCGTGTATGTGTGTGTGTGTGTGTGTGTGTATGTGTGTAGGCGCGGAGTTGTGTTGCTCTTTTGCCGCCCTCCCTGCCCCATGTACCCCCCAGATGCCCCGGGACAAGGCCTGTCACTTCACATAGGACCTGATGAGATAAACAAGTGTCAGGAATGGTGACGTTAAAACCATCTTTTAGACACTGTAGAAGGTGAATGTATGACGTCACAAAAAGGAAAGTGATTGCATACAGTTGGAAAAAAAGTCACCAGGTCTAAACCAGGACTAAACCAGGACTAAACCAGGACTAAACCAGGTCTAAAACAAAAAAGAATCAAGATCTAAATCAAGAATAAATCTGGTCTAAACCAGAACTTAACCAGATCAGAAACCAGGTCTCAACCAAGAATAAACCGTGCCAAACCAGGACTTGTGGCTCTAATGCTCCAATGCATTCACTTTCTTGTCTCCCATTTAGTCAGAACAAGATTTGTGTCTACCTCATTTATATCTCGTGTGCAGATGTTACCGTACATGCCTGTGAAATGTAATCTGGTGATATCATATCATTTCACTTGGAGCAAAGGTTTGGCCTGGTACTCACTCACCTTGTGGTTTAAATCTTGGAACACAACAGGGATTACTGTAAACAAATGAATTCAGTACCAAACCAGGTGTAAACCACACAGGACCAAACCAGGTGTAAACCACACAGGACCAAACCAGGTCTAAGCCACACAGGACCAAAGCAGGTCTAAACCACACAGGAACAAACTAGATCTAAACCACACAGGACCAAACCAGGTGTAAAGCACACAGGACCAAAGCAGGTGTAAACCACACAGGACCAAACCAGGTCTAAGCCACACAGGACCAAACCAGGTCCAAGCCACATAGCTTGTATCAACCAGTTTGCCACTTGTAAGGTCTAATTGTTAATTAATTATAATATTAATATTATCATATTGTTAATTCTGATAACAAGATATTAAGAGTGCCCTAAAAATCTCATATTTTATTACATATTCATTTTTGTCTCCCATTTAGTCAAAACAAGATATTCTTTCTACCTAATTTCTGTCTCTTCTTTAGAGGTTGTACTGAACAGCTCACGGTTACATGCACCTGTAAAATGTAACAGCATTATATCATTCCCCCAGAGGCAAGCTAATGTATGGTAATGCATGGCAGACAATGGCGGCACACCCCCAGGCCCTCCTAACAGAAGGGGACTCAGTCAGATGGATAAATTAGTGTCAATGCTCCTGTCCACCTCCCTGTTGAGGGTTATCTCCCCCCACCTTACAGCAACATGCATCACGTCTGACGGCTGCAGGCAAGTACCATGCCAAATCAAACCTGTCACTGGCTCCGGCCTCCATCAATCACTGCATACACACACGCTTACAGTTACTGCACGTTCTACAGTACATGTGCGCACTGGCCACTTTATTAGGTAGACCTTCTATCTAATGTTGTAGTCAAGCCCGGACTATCTGAGACCAAGTTCTGTCCGCGACCAGACTGAACCAATAATCTACACTACTTTTTGTATCTAAAAAAAAGAAAAATGCACTGGGGTAGTTTTTATTCCAGCTCCATCATCTTGAACATTCATTGATCTGAAGACCTCGATGTAACAAAGAATGATCAGCGCTAATGTTACCTTTGAATTATTTCACACCAGTCTCGGACCTCGGACATTTTCGCCCACAAAACTCCAGCCCACTGAACACTATAACATTCTTGAACCAGTATCTACAAACCAGAGACATGATTGTATATTAAAGTCCCAGTAGATCATCAATTTCTGAAAACCCTTCAAATGGTCCACATCGCACAAACATGATGCATGGTTTGAACTTCAACAGGTTTGTCAACATATGTGCATGACTAATTCCACTGGCTTAATGCGAGACAGGCCATTTGACCTCACAAGCTATTGGCCAGTGAGTAAACATAGCTACTAGACTATAATAATGCATTGGGAATCCAAAAGGAGCCAGAAATGAGTCGCATTTTTGGTGCTAAATCAATCAACCAGCCTCATCTCAGACTTGCATGTACGTATGTGTGGGCACTTTTTTTTGCAGCCAATGAAGAGTGTCAGTCAGGCTGCCATCAAATTAAATAAAGATGGGATAAAGCCAAAAGAGATGAAGCCCTATTCAAATGAACAAAGACAAACGTGTCAAGCCAAAACACTGGCGTCTACGCTGTGCACACGCCTATGCAGCTATAGCAAAAGCTTCAGTGTGACAGTTTAGTTGAATGGGGAATGTGAGGGACTTTGTATGTCATTATAATAACAACAGAAGAGGGTTCGAGGGTTAGAGAAGAGGAAGGCAGACTTGGCAAAGAACAACTATGGAGGAGAAATTACAGCATGCTCACAGGTGTAATTAGCATTTTGAACAGAATCCAAGCCACTTCACTACAAAACTTTTTAATAACGGTGCTGAAATGACATCGGAGTTTTGAGTTTGAAAATATAAATTATTTAGAAAATGAAGTTGAAATGAAAATATACAATTACAGACGACTCCATTATCGGAGCATCTGAAGAAAATGAAATGACTATAGTATTGGTTTTGCATCTCAATACTCAACCTGAACCAAAAACACTAAAAATACTACATGACGTTGCCTCAAAGCAAGGAGGTTGTGGGTTTGATCATTAGGTCATGCCAATAAAATGACTACAATGATTAGAGTCTGCATGTCCTCTCTGTGTTAGTGTGGGTTCTCTTTGTTTCATTTAGTTGAGAAAGTTATTTAGAGTTTTGTGAAAATAAGTAGTTTTTTTATTGACATTATATAGAATTGAAAAAATAAATTTAGTGATGACTTCATTTTCCATTAAAAAGGTCAATGACCTTTGTCTCAATATTCTGCAGTCCCGAACCAAGATCACCAAAAATAATACATTAAGTAGTGTAAGGGACAGTTAATACATTTACAGTAGTTTTGCCTTTAATATATGTAATGCATGAAGTATATATAATACATGTAATACATGTAATACATGTAATATATGCAATATATGCAATATATTTAATATATGTAATACATGTAATATATGTAATATATGTCATTTTGTTTTTATTTTAGTCAAACCAATAATGAAAGGAGTTGTTTTTACCTTGACATGTTGGACTGTAAGCTACAGTCTTCCTCAGAAGCGTCACATGACCGCATTTATCAGCTGCTCTTACCAGGCTTGGCCAGCCTGATGGACCTGACAGGTCTATCAGACTGTAGCTTACAGTCCAAACATGTCAAGGTAAAAATACCATTTCTTTTCATTAGTCTGACTAAAAAAAAAACAGAACAGAATTATATAAGCCAGGAGGTTGTGGGTTTGAGTCCCACATTTCTGAGTGGAGTCTGCATGTCCTCTCAGTGTCACTGTGGGGTCTGTAGTTCACCTCAAAACATTTTAATATACTGCAAAAAATGGTTCAGTAACAACATCGAAGACTTTTCTTATAAAATATAAATGATTTAGAAAAATTACCAACACCTCCTTTATCTCTGCATTTACAATAAAAAATATACATATATGACAAATAACATCTATTCGTTGCCATGTCTCCTCAGTCTATCTCAATATTCTGCAGTCCTGAACCCAAAACAGCCAAAATAATGCATGAAGTAATAAAACTGCGGAGATGAGGCACATATCATGGCACTGACGAGACAGTTGCCACGGGCGATCACTGGTGCGGTCTCACACACTTCTCTGTTTTATTCTGATGTTGATTGTAGCTGGGTCGTTCTTTTATTGTCTTTTTATTCTTTCATTTGACTGCAGGTGTATTGCTGCCTGGAGCATCACAATTTTCTTATGCATTTACACCTGTAGCAGTAGATACGTTATCAAATAAATGTCCCAATTATATTATATTTTTATTATAATCATAGCTTTTAAATTACAACTGCTTCTGACTACTTGATTGTTCTGGGAAAACCTTGGGAGAGACAACACAGGGGTTGAGGATCTTTCTATCCAGCCTCTTAGAATTTCAAGGTAAATGAACTCAGCTATGAAGATTCTATAAGCAGAAAAATAGGAACCACTTTAATTTGATTTCATCTTGTTTATGTATACTTAATATTCACAACTGGCCACTGAGATGTTCATCAGACTTTGACATAACAACTGGTAAGTATCTAAGCTAATGCCTTTTGCTTTTTCGTGATCTCAAACTGAACTCTGACCTAGCTGGCAATGACAAGGCATTTCTGCTCGTACACCTTGTTGTGTCCATTCTATGTAATGGATGGTTGTATGTGGCTAGAACATTTCGGAAACACTCAAAACTGTCCACATGGCACCAACAACCACACCACGTCAGCAAAGTCCTCACGTAATCCATTGGCCAGACACAAGGTAGGTAAATGCAGGTAATTATACAGTCTAAACCTAATAAAGTGGCCAGTGAGTGTGGAGACTTTTGTGCGGTCTTCCTGTTCAGTGACTGGTGTCTGGTGTCAAATATAAAAACAACAGTGATTAGCCAGTTGTCATAGTCGGCCCTGCTCTTTAGTCTTTCCCCGAGGACCTGCTCCTGTCCATGTCTCCAGGCTAACGTCAGTCTAAATAACCTCTCTCCATATTAATTCAACTCATATAATTATTCATCACTGTCAAATCAAGTCAAGTTCTGCACACGTACAGCTATGGGAATTTCAAATAGAAGGTTCCTTTAGTCTGCTACCTTTCTTACAGGGATCGGAAATCATTAGGGTTTTTGTATCAGACACCAATCTGATTCTGGGGGGGGGGGGTTTAAAGGATAAAACTATGATGAGCCCCAAATGTATTAACACATAAAAACAAAACATGATTTCACTAGTACTAAACTGGGTCTAAACATGGACGATGGTATGGTCCACACGTCAAAAAGCAGAACTAAATTGGGAATAAAATGACATCAAAATGACATCAAATCAGTCAGTAATTAATATTGAGTTAATCTTTAAAAGCCCACATACCACCAACGGTACCTCAAACACAAACCATTATAAACCCCCTACCAGGTCTGCAAAGGGATGGATTAATTGAAAGAGCTTCTAAAAGAGCTTTTTAAAAAATCATTGGGTATAACAATATAGCAATGATTGTCATTATGCCTTTATACTGGAAAGTGATAACAACAAAAGATTGAACCCAATTCTAAAGAAGGGAGCTTGGACAGGTCACTGTGTACCTCCAACTGCTTCTTCCCTGTGTTACTCTGTTGTCTTAGCCCAGGCCTGACAGCACATAGTTCATTTAAAAGGACATATGACTGAGGCCTTGAAAGGAAGCAGTGGCTATCGTCTAATGGATCTAAATGGGGCTGTCCTTGTGAAAGCAGACAGTGGGAAACTCAAACATATGCTGCCTCGGTTTGGGACCACTTATTGATTGTGCATTAGAAGACATCAAAATATATTTTGATGTTGTGTTTTTATCATGGATTTTAAGGCTTGCACGGGTTCAAGTAAGGAATGGACAATTGCTGGGTTTAAGGTTCTACAATGTGATTCAAGATCCAAAGATTCAAGATTCAGAGATTCAAGATTCAAAGTGTTTATTGTCATATGCACATGTTTCCCTGCACAATGAAATTCTTACTTTGCTGGCCGGACTGGATGCCAACAGAAAATTGTAGAAAATAAAGATCAGCAAATGAGAATATATATATATTAAATGTTAAAGACTATGTACATATATGTGCTACATTAGCTGTTATGTCAGCAGTAAACAGTGGTTGTGAAGGTGCAGGTAAAACATTCAATTAGTTACATGCAACTGTATGTAAACAGGTTACTCATCAGGTACAGTATAATATTCATGTGCAAATGGGGACATAGGTGTTCAAGTGTTTGTGATGTCATTCCCTCAGATGTGGCACAGGGGCCAAAATTCAGTATTAACTCTAAGAAGAAATATCACTCCCAAAGTTCCACAAATGTTGAATCTGATCATTTTTATTAGTGACTAGGTCCATTACCCCCCTGTATCTGTCCAACCACACCACCATACTGCAGATTAACAGTCATTTTCCTGCCCCCTCCCGATAAAATGCATAGGGCTATAGAATTATGTGCTGTCACCTGCAACCCAGCAGCAGACCTTTTCATACAGAATGATGAAATTATTATCAACTTCCTCTTTCAATATTTCAATTATTGTTTATGGAATGTAGATTGTCTGTTTGATAGGGAACATTCAAAGCAGAACATAATGCATTGTTAAATATATATATACTGTATTTATATTCATGTTGAAAAACATAACATTTAGGTAAAATAATTATATTTATAATTAAGGGATTCTATGCATGACCTCTATGCACATCAGTGATAATTCATTACCACACAAGTCAAAACACAGCCTAAGAAATCTGAGAAAGGCTTATGCTAAAGTGAGCTGCCCTGTTTATTGATATGATATGCTAATGTATTCCCATACAAATGCCCACACATGAATTGGATTCTCTGCACTTGGTTATTAACTAAGCTGGAGCCCTCCTGCTCTCCAGATGTTGATGTTTTTACTTTACTTTCAGTTGAATGCATTATGATGAGGATTCTCAATGCTTAGTTAGGGGCTAACTGTGTACATGTTCATTTTTTGTTCTGGTATGTTTCAATAGACTACTTTGAAAATATGTATAAACAAAGTATTATTAACTTGTCTTTATTTGTAAAGTTGGGGCAGAACCCTTAGTTACCACAAAGGGTCATAAGCTATACTTTTGTGCCAGTCCCAAGCCTAATAAATTGCACACATTGTATATCTGCTGAGTGTACCCCTGCCTCTTAATTTAAGTAGTAGTTATCTCTACATATATGGCTGATATCCTAGTTTGAGTGGACAAAATTAGCCATGTCATTGTCTCCCTTTTCACCTGCTCTTGTCACATTTCTATATAAGTCCATTTAGTGACGGTCTACAGCTGGCTGCGTCATGGGTCGCGACTTTCCAATTCACCTCCTCCTCCTCCAGCCCTCAGGTCAGCACTAATGAGGACTGGGGCCAGGTCAAACCAAGGTCCCCCTGACCTCCTGCCAACTGCATACCCTCCACACAGTCACGGTCTTCAGTCCTGGCCAAGGGAAAGGATGGTGCTTTGATGTTGAGGATGTTTTTATATTAAAGATGAGTGGACATTTGAGTGTGTGTTGGGTACAGTAATCTGAGGCTGACCGGGGGAGAAGCAGAGTAGGTCAAGTAACAGCAGGATGCAGCATGGACACTAAAAATATCAGGATTAAATAATAAATCTGATGTAAAATAATTTAAACAGCTAGGGACAACTTTATTTTTTTTTACATATATTATTAGTAAGACAATGGAAAAAGATGATCTCAAATTCTGTACTCAAGTGAAAATATTACCACAAAATCAACAATACTTTATAGTATTTATACATAAAGTTTATAGAAATTGTAAGCTCAGATGTGGTAACCATGTTGTCACTAAAGTGAAAATAATGCACATTTTAAACTACACATCATATATATGAAATATTCTTTAGGACTAGATAAAAATGTGACTATAAAAAGACTAGCAGTATTGCATCTTTGCATCTTTGACCCATCTTAAAAAATTATTGCATCCATATGGAATATAGGATGTCTATATGTACCCCAAAATTAAGAAAAAAGATTTCTATAGTGTATCCAGTTTCAACAGAATGCATACACGTACATTCTCTTTATGGGTATAGCTCACCTGACGCCCACAACTACAACATTATCAGCTGTTCCCTGATATACCTGTGTTCATATAAGCATTTAATCTACGTATAGTAAAGGAGTCAATGGCATACACAATAAATTAAATTGTTGCCATAGAAACCTTCTGCATTGTTTTTAAGGTGTTGCGGACCAGTGCATTGCAAGCCTTAACATGTCCCAGAAACAGGCTTTGGTCTAGACAGGACAGTTAAAGTCCCCAGTACCAAATAAAAACAAACACACTCACACACATCAGCATGGGAATATCAGACACACACTCTACATATACATATACACATGCTCTGATGTCATCTCTCACTAATGATTACCACCTCAGATATATTTGCTATACCAAATAGTGCCCATTTATTGGACTACAATGAATGAATCTAGGTGTAATCATTGAAATGAAACAAAAATGGGGAAAATGCAATTAAGAGAAAAAAGTGAACTAACCCAGGATTAAACGATGTCTAAAATACGGTACTAAACACAAACTAAAACAGAACTGAGGCAGTCAAGCCAGAAGGTAACCTGGTCAAAACTAGATCTAACAAAGCCAGGTCTAAACCAGGATTAAATTAGTTTAAAACAATATCTAAACCTGCACCCAATTTGAGAACCACTACAGCCCCCAGAATCATACAATGAGCTGTCAATCAAAGTCGTGTGTACTTAAAATTCAAGATGAGAATGAGATCAAATCAGGGCAAATTGACTTGGTGTGATTGAGTTTACTTTATGTTGGCTCACACTCCTCACATAAAACCTCACATCTCCTTCCTCAATGTTGCAATACTGCCTTTTGCTGAAGCTACAGCCCGTTGCACACACACTACTGTTTACCTATGACTAGCTAATGCACACGCATGAGAGGGCTATTGGCAAAAGGCCAGGTAACCATGCCGACAGTCAACAATGTTGCAGGGAGCATGTGTGTTGACAGCTTTTTGAGAGAGTAGAATTACTACATCAGACGTTATAAATAGAGACATTTAGGTACAGTGAAATAAAGGCATTCAAATCACATATTCTGGCACAAAAAGCAGTCGTCGTGTAAATAATTATGTCTTAAAATTAAGCCTTAGAAATGCATGCATATCTTTAGATACTGCATTTAATTGCATTTTTTTACTGGTGTGTATCAGTTGTCAGTTTTATGTCGTTAACTACAAAAGCATTCTTTATTCAAAACGTTTCTAATTTCTATTCCTGCCCTGATTTGATCTCAGTGTCATCTTGAATTTTAAGTATACACAAGTTTGATTGACAGCTCATTGTATGGTTCTGGAGACTATAGTGGGGTGCAGGTGTATAGTTTTAAACAACATTTCAACTCATTTAATCCTGGTTTAGACCTGGCTTTCTCCCCTTTTTCCCATTTCTGTTTTATTTCAGTGTTTAAACCTAGATTCATTCTGATTTAGGTTCTTTTTAGTCCAAAAAATGCATAAAAAAACAAATATTTCTATACATTCATGCAAATAAACCTTTACAATGAATTTGAATATAGCTTTGTACACAACAGATGATAACATAGCCATATCTATTTACATAACGTGCCTATAGTAATGTGACCAATATAAGTTCAAAACAGTAAACCTTCATTCTGTTTAAGTTATAAATGTAAAATGCTAATCTAGTGTGAACCGTAATAATCCCAAAGCGTGAAAAGAGAAAAAAGCCTAAGAACTATGTCTATAGTTAGTATCCAGTTCACTTTAATATTGCCTGTTGTTAGTTTAATAAAATACATTACACATTGAGGCACCCCTCCAACGCTTCTCTACCTACAATTCTATCTTAATTTGAACCTAGTAACCTGCTCCGTCTAGAGCTGCCGGTAGTTGTTTCTCCACCTACCACTTCACCTACACACAGAACACACTATAGACAAAAATCAGATAACAATTCCTTCTCATGTCACTATCGACTGACCTATTTTACACCTGTAGTTTTGTAACTCTCCAAGAGGGAGCTCTGTTTCAACAGTCAGAGTGTCAATAGTAGTCACAGCTTAAGGCAAAGCATTTGACATTATACAGTTTATTTTGGCTTTCAGTGGCTCAGGTGGTATATCAGTGATCCAGAAGGTGGCAGTTCAATTCCCACTCCATCCAAGTATTTGTATCATTGAGCAAGTCAATTAAACCACCTGGTAATGTATTCATGTGTTGTGCATGTTTGGTGGCGATCGGAGAGGTCAAATATGGGTGCCACATCTATATGCCCCAGGGCAACTGTGGCTTACCTTACACTACCATTGTGTGACTGCAGTGTAAATGAAGGGATTCACTTGTAAAGCAACTTTGAGTGTCGAGAAAAACAAATCCAATACATTGTTTTTTGTGATTAGAGATGATGAGGTCTATAGCAGCTACTGTAAAAAGCACCCTAGAAATGCACGGGTCAAGCTTGTGCAAGTCGAGTCAACAATGTCATACGTTCAACCAGTCACACCAGATTTTACACACACACACACACACACACACACACACACACACACACACACACACACACAC
>JAVQKC010058521.1:0-10099 GCA_036025475.1 Philypnodon macrostomus
TAGGACCAGTTCAACTAAAGTTGAGATTCTTCCAGTACTAAATTACCTATTGGCATTTTGTAGATGTAGTAACATAATTGTGCTAAAAACTTAAACACACATGGTTTATGAAAAAGGAAGAAGGTCCGTGTTCTGTAATACATCTTCTAAACTGCATCTTACACCGGGTCATTTGTGGAACATGAAGACATTAAAGGCTCTTATAGTATTTGCTGGATAACATCTGAATCATCTCAAAGCCCAGGGAAACAGGATTTATTGATTTCTTGTATAAAAAAAAGAAAGAAAAAGAAACTTCAGCGGTTTCTTTGCATAACATAAAGTGCATTCCAAATAACACGACTAACGGTTATGGTTTCTAAAGAAAACTTGAACTTAAATCAAATGAATGAAGTCCCCGCCCAGAGATGCTAAATGAACTGATAATGGGCAACAATATTTCTGTTTGTATCAAAGGTTCTTTTTGTGATCAAATGTGCCACTTTTATTAAGATTACATAAAGTTTCACATGGTATTCTCAACACAATGGTTCCAAAAATGTATTGGTGGGAAAAATATCAGTTAAACACAGCAGAGGTCCATCTTTGAAGTAAACACCTAAAAGCAAATGGACTCCAGAAGCTGAAGACCATTTTTAGCGACCAAGGATTGTCTATTCAGAAATAACAGCTTGTTAACAAACATTCCAGAAAACTCTGCACATTGCTCCTTTAAGACTATGATCGAATTACTACACACACTAACATTATGGTACTTTGATCAAGATTATGTAAAAACCCTTATTTACCATACTGCCTGAAGCTTTACTCACCAAGAACAATGTCAACATATCTGCGAACAGCCGTCCAATAAACTAAAGAGCAAACAGAGAATGGCTTCAACAATCACTGCCTACTTTATGGCTTTATAACTGCGGGGCCGTACGCTGCATTTTTCACCCAGACCTGACTGTATGCCCGGCAGAGATAAAACTATTGCCCAACACACTGTTATTCACCCGCACAGCTGATAATGTAAGGAGTTGGCAGAAGCTGAGGTTGCTGATCCATGTTCATGAATACATCAGAGACTGTCTACACTGAAAACAAATGTTGCTTCTTTTAAACTCCTGAGACATAAAGCAAGCCAAAATACCAAGAAAGACAACGACTTCTCAAAAGTGCCGTAGGGGGTTAGGATAATTATCGGTTCATTTGCCAGACACTTTAATAGGTTTTAGTGGAAGCAGAAGCAACAGGATTCAGCCAGTACCTTTCTGCATTCACTGCTAGAGATGCTTGAACAGGAGAAGATGCCAAACTTTAGAGACTCACTGGAGTTGCATCTTTTTGTTACTTTGGGTACTGGGTCGGATTTGCACTCAGATATGGCTTAATTCTTTGTGACAGATTAAATATCTTTTTGAGTTACTGTTGCCTTTGGTGGCATAGTGGCAAAGTGGATAGCAGCGTCAATTCATAGCAAGGTCCAAGTACCAAATTCAATTTCTGGGCTTTTCATGTTCAGAATAGAATGCAAGAGACTAATTTTCCAGTCAGGCACTACACAGCAGTCACTCGCTGGTCCTGACAGGGTTGCCCTGATGGCATTAGAAGAAAGGGTCAAATGTGTGAACAAATTCCCCCATGGAAACGCTAAAATATTCAAACCTCTCATTCCAAAGAACTGAACAAAGGACATTTTTATTGAAAATTCTATAGCTGGCTGTACATGACAATATGTATTTCTTAATTATTGTAATTATTTCGTTGACTAATGTGATTTAATTCTTATTTTATTACCAGTGAGTGCATTTAAATGAAGAATGTATTGTTTATTATTGTATCAATAATATGTATATGAAAACATGCATTTTTAAACATATGATACTTTTTAGTCAATAGGAGAACTACACTGACAAAATGATAAACTGCAGTGGATACAGACCATTTAAATCTTGTTTCCATGTTAATATGTTCAATTTTAAACCTTATTCATCAAAATTCAATTGCCAAAATTTGCAATTACCAAGAGAGCCCACTGACATTTGACTCTACACTCATCCACTCTTCTCTGGGATCTTTACTAAATTCATTTTCATCGAAACGTGGGGTAATTATGCAAGCCACTGAAGCACTGCAGCAGTCCGCATTCACAATAATATCGCTTTGGCTGCAAAATCATATTTCTGACAGCGCCTTTCACCTGTTTATTCATGGACTGGCCCAGTGTGATATACAGTCAGGGACACACAGGCCAAGAGGGGGGCAGAGCTGCTAATGGGATTGAATGCAAATAAATGAAATGTAACAAATAAGGAACAGTTTCAACACTTGATACAGTATATAAACCATTAAAAGGTTGATTTATCAAAAAAATTATGGAATATTATGTAGAATTATGACTCTGTATAGCATCTTATTCTGTGTATGGTTAGGTTTAGGGCCAGAATATCAACTGGTTAAGGTTAGGGTCAGGCCCATGGTTAGGGAGCAAGGTTAGGGTGAAGGTTCATAGAAAAGATGGTCCTGGACCAACATCTATGATGTTGACCCTGAAACATCATCAACCCGGGGAAACCATCTGTCTGTCTGTCGACCCTCATTTACGACAGACTGGTTCCAAAACACACATCAAATCTAACCAAGCTTCCCAAAATAGCAACTGTACAGCCATATCTTGACTGCCATTTTTCTAAAAAGGCCACAATAGTGCATTTCTTCTCAACACAAATATTGACAGTCACTAGAGTCACACACATTGTAGACATGGTGAGTAATGTGTAACCAATGACACAACGGCAGTGTGAACTGTGTGGGAGCAAGAATCGAGCCACCAACCTGTTGATCTACTACTACCGTTTGGAAACCCTCTTTACACATTTGTACATTTGACAATTTTATTATATTTTCAATGTAAATGTTCTGTATTGTAGCTTGGGAGTGATATCTTCCCTTCCCTTATTAAAAATAACTGAAACTATTGTCTTGGGCTCGGGCTCAACATTTGCAATACTTACAGCCAACTGGTTGGTCTGGGAAAAACAGACACACCTATTTACTAATACCTTTGTGGTATTGAGACGTAAAACCACACTTATCTGGTGAATGGGCTGAGCAGAGGTGCATAAAATCGATTTACTTTTACTCAGATTTTCTTGAGTAACTTTCTGAATTTTTGTTCTTACTTACGCACCATACTATTAGTAATATTGTGTTGTGTTATATATTGTAAGTATTTTTTGGCAATGCAAATCACTTACATACATAATTAGTTCCTTGTGTGTTTTATATGTCATGTTCAAAATGGTATTATTATTTTCCATTTTGTGTCTGTAACAAGAACTACACAATTAAAACTGATATGATTTTTTTTATTTTGAAGTAGCACTCAAGTTTAATACATTTTTGGGCAACACGATCCTCTTCCATTAATATTTTTTTTTTTTAATCGCAGAAATACAGAAATGCAGTTTAATTAAATACCAGAATTTGAACATTATTTGATTTTATTATTATATCTATACTAAAAAATATAGTTCAACTCCTGAAACAGCAATAGTCTTCCATGACTCCATTTTTTCCTTAAAACATCTCTTATCTCAAACCAACACCGTTCTCTTCTCCTTCCTTCGATACTGTACAAACTGTACATATTAATGACTGAACCAGCAGCACTCCAGATCAAGAGCTGGAGCCACAAAGCATTAGCGTCCACTTAACTCGGAGTGCTCATGAAGGAAATGCTCACAAATAGGCTTGTATAGCTACCACACTATGGATTCCCATGGTCAAAATGCAATTACAAAGAACCACCCTGATGGCTATCTTCAAGAGAAGAGATGGAGATGCTTGAATTATGTGGTGGATCTTTAGTTCGAATGGTCAGTGAAACTAAACCCAGGGAAGAGAAACGCTGGACCAGTGTGAGTGCAGTTATGAAGAGAGTGGATATGGTTTCGCATTTACTACAAGACCACGATTCCACCGCAAAGGAAAGGGGCATTAGGCTAACTTACCAGGGTTGGTTTTACGGGCGAAGTCTCTAAAAGCATCAACTGACCCTAGGAAGACTGCAATAAACACTAAAGGCTAAAGGCTATAGACAAAAGCAGCATTTCCATGGTAACATAGGTTGGTCAGCTCATGAGCTCTAAATCTCATCATAGAAAACTATTGTATATGCTTTTCAAAAAATAAATGAACTTTGGAATTTTGAGCAAGACTTTAAAAACAGTCTCAAAATAAATAGTTCGTAGTGGTAGAAGTTGTAGTAGTGATGACTAAAAACACAAGAATGTAAATTGTGATTGTATAAGAGGCACACCCTGAAGTTACTCTTCTCATGTCACAATGACCATTTCAACCAGACATCTTCAATTACTGCAAAAACATACAACCGCAGATTTTTGAAGACTCAAAGTTAACGTAACTCCCAGAATTAGGATGTGTTTGTGCTCCTGTTTAATGATCTGCAGAAAGACGACAACAACTACATCAATCTAAATCTTTCAACAATAGACACTCCACTGAAGCCTGTCATTGACAAACAAGACCGAATATAGACCTCTCGCTGGCGGTAGGAGCAGCTGGTTACATAACATTTGCATTGCCAAAAAAAAAAAAAAAAAAAAACTCTAGCGGTAAATATATGTAAATATGTTTTTCAATATATGTATAAAGAAATCTAGGGTGCTTTCCTGGTAGAGTCATATCATGCAATAGATTCCCTTCCCAGTTTCTTGTACCCATTAAATAAAGGCATGTTCAAACTAATACGTACATATTATCTATACCATATTTCTGGTATAACATGATGCTATGGTCGAGTAATATTTAAAAGGCCATTTTGACAGTGAAGCCCCTCTAAAAGAGTCTTTTTCAAACCTGCTTTTCTCATCAGTATTGAAGAGTCATATTTTCTAAGCTACACATGTAACTGCTGATATATACTACCTGTGCAGAATATTTGCGTTTTACTACTGGCGAATAGGAGAGTTTACTCACAGTTTGTGGTGGGCCTCCAGTCGGGGGCCTATAAGACCAGTCCACTGACATCTTACTGGTGGGTCGACTGGTGGAGGTGAAAGTGCAAGACATTGTGACGGTCTCCCCTTTAGATGCATGGAGCTCCGCGGGGGTATTCACTATCATGGAGAAGACTAAACAGGGTGCTGCAAGAGAGTAAATAGAAATAATAGTAATGGATAAAGTGGGCCGCATTACATCAGAAAATCTAAATATATTGTGACTCACTGGCCACTTTATAAAAAGGTAGACACAACTGCTTGTAAGCACAGATGACATTGCATAATGCCGGTGCCAGTTGGACCATTTCAGAAATGGGGTTTACAGAGAACGGTTTAAAAAATGTCCAATGAGTGGCAGTTCTGTGGGTAAAAATGACAAGAGATCAATGAGTGTCATTTGAGAAAATATAAAGACAACATTAGCTCACTTCAAGATTTAAAGATGTCAATCTCTGAACATACAAGATGATAAAACTCACTCCAGCAGGTACATAAAAGTGGCCAGTGAGTCTATATGGTTGTGATGCAATAAATCAAACAAGGGCTCCTATGTAAGCTCCACGATTGTTAAACTATATAAAATCGAAATACTGAAAGTGATGTTTTCCTGTTGTGACACACTGAACACATGTAAAGCATGTTGTGATTTGCCCGGCGGCTCAGCCCACAGAGTCAGCAATATGAACACACACAAACAGGCCTCTTGCCAGTCTCTGTATTTGTATTTGACAGACTATAGCTACACATCTGTCTGTCAAAAGCCTTCAGAGCCGATATGCCCCCGCGCCCCACAAATGCTATTTCTTATTCTGTAAGCGTTCTGTGAATGCTCTCTATATCTGACATCAAACCAGTGCAATGTCCACAGTAAATATAAAGTGCAGTGAAGGGAATAAGAGAGAGCGGGTGCAGTCTGCAAGTTCTGCAAAATGACATTTGGCAGTAGATATGTATTTAAGAGACAGGGAATTGGACTAGTATATATTTTATATTTATAGACCGCTCCTTGTATAGGGCTGTTAAATAGTTGTCTCTCAAATATAGTAAACATGTAGCCTATACATCATACAAAATAGGGGACATAAAAAAAATCACTGAATACAGATCTGGGATAATTTGTCAAAATAGTACTTATCTTTAAACTAAATATTTTAAGAATAAAAAATACAAGCAGTGTACCAATTAGGCAGAGTATAAAATGAACAGCAACAGTGAAACTATCCCAGAAGTCCCAAAACATTAACTATAGCTCACTCACATGAAGTGAAACCACTGAACTAACTAGAACTTAAAGCTTGCATTTATTTGTATACATTGCTGGTAGAGAGCTGTTTATCTCATATACCATGGTCTTGACCTACAGGCAACAATCTACATTTGACTGTATAATCAGTGCATAATAACCCCATTTGCATGGCTCTATCCTAAATCAATGCAGCAGTCGTATATGAAGCTAGACTACAAAAATATGCATGGTCCCAAAGTGCATGGAGAACTAACCTTAAACTGACACTAGTTATTGTCTCAAGGGGTACAGACCAATGTTTTATATGAGGTGGGGGTGGTATCTGTACATAATGCAATTTATCTTCAAAGACATCACAAACGAGCTCTTCAAACATCTAGCTCCTGATCATCAAAGAAACATGATAGGCCAACTATGTGTGGCTGAATTTTATAATGGTAGTCTATAGGAATTTTGGCAACGGTATAAATGGGACATGCTTCTAAAATAATTAAATTACTGTCCATTAGTGGCACCAATGTGACTGCTTGTGAGAGAACATGACATTGCAACAAAGGCTACATATTGCAACACCCTGAAAGACATCTAGTCCCTGATACAATACTAAGAACCCGTCAAATCAAACGCACAGTGTGTTCAAATCTATACCAGCGGTTCTCAAACTTTTCACACCGAGCTCCAGTTTGATTTTAAGATTGAATCAAGACCCAACCAGTCGATGTTAATCTAAACTAGACCTAACCTAGAGCTAGACTAGAACTAGATTGGGTCAAAATTAGGGTTAAAGCAGGTCTAAAGCAGGTCTGAAGAGCTGAACCATGTCATGAGTCACTTTTATAGTATGTTTAAATATCCTTTTAGCCAATATGAAAGGAATGAACAGTCAACAGCCCACAGAAAATGTTAATAAAGGTATGTAAATAACAACATAAATGACAGACATCAACTTCTATTGGGATGGCAGTGTTAAATTGTAATCAACCTGGGCCTATTTCACATGAGCCATTGTATTGGAGGACTTATACAATAAAAACGCTGGTTATTGCTGAGTGTAATTTTATGACGGGGTTTACAATGCATGGTATACTATATGTAGAAGATCAGACAGCATACCTCCACATACAACTGTCTACAACCAAACTACCATGAACTATGAACCTTACGCAGCAACTACTGAGTTTTCGTCGAGACAGCAAACAAACTACCAGGGTTTGCCTACAAAGTGGCCTTGGGAAATCTGTTAGTTTAACCTGTTTTAGTGAGCCAGTTGTTGGCTTTCAAATTATTCTGGTCACTAAATAAACCCAATGCGGCTGCCCATTAGCAACAGTGTATCGGTTAATCTAGCGCATACCATTAAATTTAGATTAGCTATGCAAGGGACGGGGCAGTGTGCGCTCCCTTACCAGAGGCACAAAGCGAAGATGTATACATATATCGATAGGGACCACGTTAAAAGTAGTAAAAGTAGATTACCAGTCCACCCAACAGGTGAAAATGCGAGTCTAGCGATATGGCATGGAACCCGAGCCGTGAGTGGCCTGCGTACTTACCGAAGGAGACGGCGACATACAAGAGCAGAACTTTATTCAGAGCCGTATTCCCCTGGCGCAGTCGACGCATTGTAGGGGAAAAAGAGGAGATTACGCCCGTGAGAAGTCAAAAAAACGCGTCAAATGTTACGTAAATGTCCGTCCATGGTCTATTTCATGTTGAGTCACAAATGTTCCGTTGAGTGTGCGTGCTGCGGTTCTCCTACCTGACAAACAGGTGTATCAGGAAGTGGCCGCCGTGGGATCTTTGGAAGAAACTACTGCAATAGGAAACTCAAAATGACTCAAAAAAAAAGGCTATTAGAATCACATTTTTAAAAATATTGGATTTAGAAAAAATGTGGCCAATAAGTCAACATATCTGCTCAAGTCTAGCTATTCAAAAATATATATTATGTATATTATGTATAGACCTACTGGTGAGTGTTTAGAGCGCCGTCTAGCATATGAACTGAAACGACTGGTCCAATTTCCTAAAGAGAATACACCTACTGTTGTCATCTTCTGGTGTATGGCAAAAAATGTATCACTGCAAACACACATTTATTTTGAGAACACAAATAAGCTGTGTCTATAAAATGCCAGTTTTTCATGGCCCCCTTCTCTGCTTGCACCTACAACTCCTCCATAGAGCAACAATTAAAGTAAGCCTGTATTAATACTCATAGTTCCCCATTGACTCATTACCTGGGGTCATTCCTGGGGTCATTTTTGCCTCATCTCCCTATAGGCAGCCTTTGTTTAAAAACCGATGGTACTCTGTTGGGACCGTCCTGCTATTCCAAGTCACATTACCGCACTATCCCTGTCCCGAATCTGCTTTGTGTCTTCACTGATGTAATTATCTCTAATGGGACACACTCTTTGTTATTCTAGCCTCCGCTCCCACTTTGCTATAATCTTTTATCTCGACTTCATGTTTGCTCAGACAGGCCTTTGAAGATTTTGTATGTCTCCATTTGGGATGGATTGTCTGTCACACAAGCACAATTACAACGACAAGAGATATGCTGAGGCTATATTTGCATAATGCTTGGTCATTTTAAGGAGCTAATGTAAACAGGGCATGTGTCAATATTTAATAACAGAGTATTATAGGGTATATACTTTTTTCATTCTAGTCTATTGCATTGTGTCATACGAATTGTGTTGTCATGGAAATTCCTCTTCCCATCATCAAAAAACATCCATACAAAATTACTGTAATAGTTCTAAAGGGTGTACCCACCTCATGCCCTAAGCAGCTGAGAAAGGTTAAAGCAATTCTATTATGCTTCAGATACAGTAATCACTTTGTAAAGAAAAACAATGTGTCAGTCAGAGTTTTAAAATCACAAATGCAAAAGTGGCCCTGGAGTGGGAATAAAAAGTTGCCAGTTTTTATTTTTTCTGGATTATGAATGAATGAGCTCTTAGTCACACAGTCCATTCACTTCAATGAAGAATTTTCATTCATTTGACATATTTATATTATTGCATAACATTGTTTTGATTTAGGTGTTGCTTAGCTACAGATAAGCATGGGTGGAAAAGTGCCTTGTTCTGTAATTTTTTGTATCTATAGGCAATTCATGTTAATTCATTTTAAAATACATAATAACATTTTTCAGTGAAGTTGTTATAATAATAATCTCTGTGTGAACCTCTATTACTTTCTTCAGACTTACCTGTTTCTTTACTGTACATTACTGTTTCTAAAATAGATTATTTTTTCTGTATTCTTTGTAGGCTGAGACTCCCTTTCCTGAATTTGTTCACACACAGATCACATTTTGTTATATTGTCTGGATGAATACAAAAGCTCTCTATTTAGTTACTGTAGCACAGTCTCAAGTCTATCTTCTCACAATGCAGGCTCTCCTGGTGCAGTAATCTCAGTGACTCCGAGTTCACAAGAGGCCTGTTCTTCTGCTGTCAACACTGGGGCAGATGGAACCATGAGGTGAAAAGAGGTAACCATTATCCTGGAGCTAAAAATGTGAGTGTCCCAAAACAGTCCTGGGGTGGGAATATGCATTGAAAGAGTATAATCTAACGATATCACGATGATTTGATCTTGTAGTCCATATGCATTTTCCCATCATCTGTATAGACATTTTTCTGAATTATTATTGAGTCTGCATGCCCTCCCAGTGTTGCCTTTGTTCTCTCCAAATACTCTTCCTCTCAACATCCATCCATCCATCTTCTTCCGCTTATCCGGGGCCGGGTCGCGGAGGCAGCAGTCTAAGCAGGGACGCCCAGACTTCCCTCTCCCCAGACACTTCCTCCAGCTCTTCTGGAGGAATCCC
>JAVQKC010058527.1:0-10512 GCA_036025475.1 Philypnodon macrostomus
TCATTAATCGAAGATGTACCAAACTCAATCCAGTTCTGCATCTTCATGATATGTACCTGTGTGCAACAGTTGAAAAAGATCCAGCAAAGACTTCTTGAGTTATTGCGTTCACAGTTTTGGCCTGTAATTAATTAATTATTTACCTAATTAATATTCATCAAAGAAGTACCCAAATCGATACAGTTCGGTGTCTTTAAGGTATGTACCTGTGTGCAAATGTTGAAACTGATCCGGCAATTCATTTTTGAGTTATCGCGTTCACAGCTAAGATCTGCGGACACGGACGAACACTGACGTGATTCCATAATATTGTCGTTTCGCCGATATAATTAGGACCATTCAAGGTTCAAAGCCTGAAATTAAATAGAAATCAATGCAGAAACAAAATGACTCCATATCAGAGTATAAGAAGCACTGCTTGACAAGTCGCAGTAGACTAGCAGCCAGTCACATTCTTTCATATGGACCATTTATGTCCTTCTGTCCCCTTTATATAGTATGTATGTATGTATACTTACCTCTGCAGATCTGTACCAGTCCCACTACGATGATGAGAGCCAGAGCAAGTAGTTTTCCGACCGTGAAGACGTCCTGGATCCTTGTGGCCCATCGGACACTGGAGCAGTTCACCCACGTCAAGAACACTGCACACAGTATACACCAAGATATCAATACAAAGCAATTTTAACACCATCCATCTTGATCATTTTTCCTTCCAAAAATCAGCTGATAATATAATAAGCAATAACACGACCAATGGCTGGGACTAAATTGGGGCTAAATTACTCTTGTAAACCCAAAATACCCCAATTTTCATGTAAGCATTATATTAGCTGCTGTGTCCAGTAGTACATGTTAGTGTGTGTTTGTGGGTACAGGGTTTCTCTGGGTCTGGTCATCCATCACCGGGGCAGGGGTCCCTCCCACCACACAATCTGGACAAACTGCTTCCGCTGGCCCAACCACACACACATCAGACATACACACAGACACACACATGTGAGAATAGTTGGCAGGGCGATTTGGTGGCACTGGGCACAGCTTCCTCTACTCTTTTAATGCCACAATGTTTTATAGTCAATTACACTAACACACACTTCCGCCTCTGTGTTCCTCTGCTCTGAACAGCACTGCTTCCAGGGTTTGGCCACTGTTTTGTCCTGACAGGAAGGAGGTACCAAAGGACTTTATATGTGACAGTCCAGGTAGATCTGTGTACTGCCATTACCACAACCATTGAGCATCACCTCAGCACCAGAATACTAAACTCATGACTGCCTTTTCTCCTGATGGAGTCTGCAATGTACGTTTATCATGGCCTTTTAACATCAGCCACGCCTCCCTCTGCTATCACAAAAGACTGAACTAGGAATAAGTGCATCTTTGGCAGAAGTGCAACAACCATTTTTGGTCTGGGGGATATGGTCAAGATGACAATTTCGATTTTCGAAGAGTGTTTTCTATAAAACTGAAGAACCACAAACTGCACAAGGTCATGTTGTGTATATAATGTATGTATATAAAACAAGACACATACACTAACATTAACTGCCAGATGGTCTGTTAAACAAAACAACCAATGGGTGGGCTTCAACTGAAAATTTTTGCTAATGGCATTTACCATTCTACATGAGTGGATGAAACACCTGTCAGTTAATGCAAATTATCTCCAATATATTGACATTTCTTTGTTTACATTATTAACAGTCACTTTTTGTCAAAGCTTAAACACTCACATAAAGGTCACTGCAACAATGTATTCAGAACACACCACTACATCAATGTATTGGTTCTCAGTCTAAATTGTTGTTAAGCTTCACATTCAAAGAGAACGGTGCCAACAGATTACTGCACAATTCAATAGCAGTGCATCCTGTCTAAGGCTTTTTCCATATGTTATAACTAAATGTACTAAACTTAGCAGATCAAACCAAACCCTATAAATAGGCTGTGTGCTGGATTTAATAAGCATAGAATGGCAAATAATCTGCTGGAATCTTTGAGAGACATCAAATTAAAACCATCTGACCACTATCAGCACAATGGCTGTATTCATTCTGAGCCTGGACATTGTGTACTGCTTACTCTATATGCCATACGTCACACAAATATGATATTCTATTTCTGACCTAAAGTGCAGGAGAACAAGATGTACATGCAAAACAGACATGAATTCAGCAGCCAATATTTGCCTTTCAAATGTCGTGTCATTACTATATTAATATTTGTTGAATGGATTGAAACTCAATACTATGGCGTACACTACATTCCAGCCGGATGAGGCACAAACTAACAGTGTTGTTGTTAAGAAAGATTCTCGAGGAAATGGCTAGAAATGCAATTTTAAGTTTTGAAGATGACAGTTTGAAGTGAGGTTGCATTTGGGAGTGCTAGCATGGCATTTCACTGATTTTACACTTATAGCCCACAAATAAAGCTACAGTACAGAAAGTCTGCAATGAGTATCAGCATCTATTTTTGAGACAGTCTGACATCATGCCCCGCAGAAAAGTCGTAGAATCCGACACCACGGGCAGCGAGGCTAACGAGAGAGTTAGCATGGGAACTAGCACCGAGTCGGAGGATTGAATGGATCCAGCGGGCCACGAGAGCTGGTTGCCTGAACTTTTAAACATTAGAACAAAAGCACCAGAGAGGGCACACCACATGGCAACACAGGTTCCATCCCCCGGGGCAGAGATCACGCCCTGCGCTGACAAACAGCGGATTACTTACTTTTGTAATATATTTTATTTTTGTTATATAATCAGATTCTAATAGCTGCCTGTTTTATTTTTGAGGTACAAACGTAATATCAGGGTGCGCCAGTAGGTGGCAGTGACACATGCAAGCAACTGGAAAATCTAGTATGTGGCATTATTCAATGAAGGAGAATGCACAGAAGTGAAACTCACTGCCTCCCGTCTTTACTCTGTTTACTCAGGTTTGTACTGTGTAGAAGACATAATAACATAAATACGGATATATCATTTTGTTGCTGTTAGTCAACAGATTAGCAGATTCTGTTAAGGTAAACTGCGAAAATATGTTGTTAGGAAATGTGCTAGCCAATGTAATGCTAACACGTGGCTCTGTAATGGCGGCGGCCCTATCGAACCTGAACCTGCATATTGTAATGAGACTAGTATGTGTATTAGCCGTAGAGAGGTATCCTGGGCATTGTTTATATTGTTCAGAAGCCATATTTAGAATAGGGAAATATGTTTATATTGATTATGAGACACTGCTAAGCTAAAATAATACAGTTATAAGGTTTTGTCAGTGGTGTTCAATGTAAAATATACAATGTGCAGGTATAATAATCTTCAATCATCTGAATGTTATTTCTATGAGGCAAGTAACAAATGCTTGTTTTTGGTAGTAAGACAGTATTTTGTATTGAAGGCTAATTGACAGTACTGCAAAGACCAGATATAGTAGTGATATGGTTTTATAGCCAAGGAAAATGTATTATTCTTTATTTTGGTTATAAAGGGTATTGTAACATTTTATAAGGATCTTGGTATCGAGATGTTTTTTTGTACAAAATATAATGAGACATGAACAAGTATTTTGTACATGATGATTTAATAAATTCAATGAAGGAGACTGCACAGAACTGAAACTCACTGCCTCCCATCTTTTTATTCATTCTGTTTACTCAGATATTCTTCTGTGCGAGTCTGCAGCCCCTAGACCGGACTCATAATGCGCAAACGAGAACGTTTTGACGAGGTAAAGAAACTCATTAGGTCTATTGGTGCTGACTACAGACAGATCTACGCCGCTCTGCTGAAAGTGACCCTACTAAGGTTTTCAAGGATGCCACTGACGTGAAAAACTAACCCCTGCTTGAGACTTTCTCCACACCGTGAGTAACTATCTGCTGCTTGCAGTTTACTTTTCGTTATTGGGTACTACCCCTGAGTTTTATTACCACAATAACTGTGTTTTTGTGTTATATGTTATTATATATGCTGAATGTTTGTGGTACATTATAGGAGTTGCTGCTACTTTTTGTTGTTTTCTTTTTTGAGTAGGAAGTTATCTTTTGGAAAACCCTTACACTCGAGCTCCTCCATATTAGGACATGTCTTTTTCTCATCGTTTACATAAAGAAGCAGAGGTACAGCTAATTAGTAAAGTATATATAGAGGTTACGGGTGGCCATTATGTGATTGTGAGAGGTGTTCTATATGGAGAGGGAAATATTTATTACCCCCCTGGTCAGGACACTTTCTTGTCACTGCCTTTACAAAATTTGTAGATCTAAATGTCAGGAATTGTTTTGCATTTCTACAGGTTGCTTACATTCTGTGCAATGAAATGAGTTCTTCTGAACTTGACTACAGACAAATCCCTTGCTACCTCATACGTGAGTATTATGGGTTTGCCACCTGTATTAATAAACAAACAATAAACATATGTTGAAAAAAAGAAATGCTATTTTAGTTTATGGAAAAAAATGAAGTGACGTAAAGAGTGTCCCTCTTGTCGCATGACTTTGCTGCTATGGACTGCCTCCTGCTCCTATTCCTGGAAGAACAGCACCGGCCAAGGACTGGACCTGACTGGTTTCTCCCTCGCACACACACTTTGTAATAGGCACACACTTACACACACACACACACACACACCTGGGTCACTTGAAGCACTCCTTGAGTACACTGCGTACAGAAGTACTGAGCTGGACACATATCTGGCCTGACTGACATTCACAGACTTTCCGCTGAGAAAAGGTACTTTGGTATGACATGGTACATGCTGCTATATGTAGCAGGTTTATGCCTGTAGTACCTATAAGCACAAGGTGCTTCTGAATGATTTATGTGATTTGCTTTATATGTCGCTCCAAAGTTCCACAACTGTAGTCACAACTACATGTCGCTACAAGATATATGCGTAATAACTCAAAAACTAATTGCCAGATCTTTTTCAACTGTTGCACACAGGTACATATCATGAAGACACTGACCTGGATTGAGTTTTAGTACTTCTATGACTAATGACAATTAATTAATTAACTAATGAATCGCATGAATTTTGGCACAGTGATCTGGGCAAATTACAGAGGTCAAATAAAGAATGCCCCAATAGAGCCCCCATGTTGATGACCCCTATGGGAGTCTGGACACACTTACATTGGCAGAGAGCAATGAAACTTAGTAGTAATTCTTCACATTGTACTCAACATAAAAATATTATTATGGCCCCACCCTACAACAAACAGGAAGTTTGGATTGAAATTGGGAAGTCAGATATAGTTGATAGCCTCTAACTTGCACATACGTATAATGTTGTCAATTTCCCTAAAACTACATTCTTCTTTCAGTCTATAGGGGGTGCTATTGAGGTAGCTGGCTTAATTAAAGTGCTCCGGGGCATTAAATAGTTAATTCATAAATTATTATTTGTTGTAAAAGTACCAAACTCAATCTAGTTCGGTGTCTTCGTGATATGTAACTGTCCACCATATTAGGAAAAAATTCAACAAAATCCAATCAATCGGCGTCTTTATGCTACGTACGTAGGATCTGTGGGTGTGGCTGGACATGGGCGCAGTCGTTTCACCGATATAATTAGTGACCTACTTTTGCTTTTAGAGAATAAATCACTGTAAATGATTAGAGATGCACAGATCTTTTTCAGTCCCAATACCGATCCCGATATCTCAGCTTTGTGGATCGATACCCGATATCCACCGATACTAATAAAAAAAAAACACATAGACATTTCTTTCCTAACATTTCATCCCTGGCTCAGACCTGAAGCAGTTTGAAGCAGTACTCTGTCGCTAAAAATAGTTGGTTGTGCTAATGCTAATCCTAGCCACATGTGAGCTACACATCCCCCTGGCTATCCCACTACTCACATATGCATCCAGTTCAGACAAGAGCAAACTGGTTGGTGTTTTGATCCGAAAGATGCCGTTCTGCGAATGCCACCAGCTATTTATAAAGCATGCTGCTACTCTACACTGCCTGGCCACTTTATTAGGTACACCAGTTTAATGATTTTATTTTATTTGTTTAATTTTAAACAATCAGTCAAATACTAGCAACTCAGTGTGTTTAGTCCTATGGTTTAGACTTGGTTTAGTTACAATGTCTTCTTGTTGAAGCCAGATGTTAGAGGAGAATTGCCAGACTGGTTTTGTTAGACCCAGGATTTACCAGGTCATACGTGCTTTCCTAGACCAGGATTAAACCAGGTCTAAACTAGGGCTAAACCAAAAAATACTATGTTCCATTCATGGTCTGCAGAAAATAAGCTGTAGCTAATAAAGAAGCCAGTGAGTGCATCCAGAGGGGCTGGGAATAAAGAAAATAGTCACACATGGATTAAGAAATATTTAACACTGGCATATTCCCCAGGCAGGTTTGAGTAAACCGGTCAGACGATAAATCATCTTTTCAACGCCCGGTTACGTCCCAGGGAGGTGCTTCGAGTCTGCTGAATGTTCAAAGCAACACCCTGATTTAATGTTTGGCCAAACTTAGCATCAATAAGCAAAATCTTATCTTTTTTAATACTGCTGCTACTGCTGTTGTTTGCATGTAAACAAGGGAAAGGCAAAACAAATATTCAGTGAACAATCAGATAAAACATAAAAGCAATGGTATTTATGTTGTATTCTGTGGAGAAGCTGTTTGGAACCTGACCTAATGATAATTTGTCCTGGTTCAATTATCTGGAGATGCACTCTCCATTGTCCTGGTTTAGACCTGGTTTAGTCATGTTCAGTCCCAAACTAGAGGACAAAACTAGATCTAAACAAGGTCCAAACCAGGACTTAACTAAATCTAAACAAGGTCTAAACCAGGACAAATCCTAGGGATTAACCCAGATCAATCTGGTGTACAAGACCGTGAAGACTGTTTCTGACTTGATCATCAGAAAACTGCCAGAACTAAAATGCAAGGAATTTAATTAATTTGACCACGATAATATTATTCCTACGATCATAACATTGAAACATCAAAGCTAATATACCGTGACACCTAATCCAGGGCACTCTCATGGTATGTGAAATAAAAAGCTTTTAGGGCCAATGGTGAAGACGTGTGATTTGTAGCTATGCTGTAGAACTTCATTTATTTATATATATATAAATTAAGTTCTAAACCAGGATTAAACTCATTACACAAAACTCAAACAAATTTATCATAAATCTTGCATTATTGACTCACTGATGCAGATTGTGGCAAGCAGTCTGGTGGCAATGAAGGGAGGCAGGCAGTTCTGGAAAGCGGGCTGCAAGACGTAATTGGAGAAGGTAAGTGCGATGACGGCCAGCGTGGTTGGGTACATGATGAGGACAGCACTCCATAACAACAGGAAGCTACCAGGGCGACAAGACAGAACAGCCATGTGTGACAATCACCTGGGAAGGGTTCATTATGACTCCTAGTTAATTATAATGGAAGTGTCCTTGAAATCAAAATATAAAGAAATACAAAATAATAATACTTTCTATTCTGAGTATAAATTTAGGAATGAATAAGACATTTTTTTTTAACAAGGTACAAGCCACGGATTAATTTAGGACAGATTTAATTTCAAGCCAAAGAATCAGAACCAGGAACCAGCTATAATTTAACAAGGTCTCAAGGACATAACGGGTCTAAACTAGGACTAATGAAGTTATATATGAGAAAATGTGTATTGTGTAGTTATTTTTATGACCAATAAATTATTATTTAGAATTGCATAATGCACTGTTTAGATTGGTATTTTTTTACACCAGCTGCACTTGTTTTGACCGGAGCACTTTTGGCACAGTAAGACTCTCAACATTGCTCTATGGGTGAGATTAGATGTCAGGTCACATCGACAGCAGTAAAGCTCTAAACGCAAAGAAAAACACCTGACGTGATGATGTACAACTTACCCCACAAGCCCTCCAAAGATCTCAGTCACATAAGAGTAGTCTCCTCCGGATTTTGGGATGGTGACACCCAATTCAGCATAACACATGGACCCCAGGGTGCAGATCCCACCTCCCAGCACCCACACAATGAGCGACAGCCCCACGGAGCCAGCATGCTCTAATACTCCTTTGGGTGAGATGAAGATTCCTGATCCAATGATGTTTCCTGAGAAGACATATTACTGTCAATTCTGCACCTGAACAGGAAAAAACTGAAAAGACAGACATAAAGCATAATCAATTATTTTAAATTAAAAGCTATGAGACATTTATGAAACACAAAATACATAATCATTAACTAATTATCTTGCCTTATTGGAGCCATCATAATACACCTAGAAGATCTACAGAGGTCATCTTTGAGAAAATGTACTGTGAAGTGAATGAAAAGAAACATTTGAACAATTTGAAGATAGCTACTGCGGTCATTGTCTTTGATTTGAGTGATAATGATTTTTCCCTAAAATCCAAGCAGTATTTTGCGAATTGAGATTAGATTATGATACACTTTCAATATCTTGTGCAGTTCTGGTTATCCTGCCTAAGGCCAGCTAAACAAATACACAACTAGGCCTGTGCTGTTGTCCCCGACAGCAAGGTGTATATCGGCGAAACGGCCCCATACGTCTGCCCCATACGTCTGCTACAACTGTCACCAACGGGCACCTTAATCAGACATTGTGTGATTTCTAAGGGTTTTAATATCGTTAACGAACAATTAAGAGGCCTCGCCCCCAAACCATGACAAACATGGGAAGAGTCTATTTTACTTTTTTGATTTGTCTGGATGTTTATGAAGAATATTTGTGCCAAATTTAGAAAATTCCCTAAAACTACATTCTTCTTTCAGTCTATAGGGGGCGCTATAGAGGTAACTGCCATCATATTAGTCAGATGTGTTCAGGGCAGGGGGTAATTAGGTATTTCAGGATTGAGCCTAATCAGGCAAAGTATGTGCAAGTTAGAGGCCTATATACCCGACCTCACAATTTAAATTAAAAATGGCCAACTTCCTGTTTGTGGTAGGGCGGGGTCATAATAATATTTTATGTTGGGTACACTGTGGAGAATCACTGCACCAAGTTTCATTGCTCTCTGCCAAAGTAAGTGTGTCCAGGGTCCCATAGGGGTAAAAAAAAAAATGAGGCACTATAGAGGTATTCTTTATTTGACCTCTGTAATGTGCCTATGTACATTAAGTATACAATTGCCCGGATCACTTTGCCAAAATTCACGCAATTTCGTTTAGGTTCAGCAGGATTATTGGCTCAATAAAAGTGCATCAAAACATTAATTTGTTTTAAATATTTTTTTTATATATCGCCCACCCCTGCTTTACATCATAGAGCAGGGTAGTCAGTTTTAAGCATTTTTATTTAATTTAAAACATTTCGTTTACCTTTTCTTATTTTTGGAAACTTGCGGACTACATTTTAAACCTTACATTAAAATTTGTAGGAAATCAATTGCATTAAAAATACATAGTAATACCAACTTATATTTTGAAGTTGTAATATTTTGGTTCTTTTGTTTTGATATTTTAGACTATAACTGACACAAATCATTTGTAATTTCTGTCTTATTCAGTTTGGATAAAACATACCAATAAATAAATATAAAAAAGTGAAAATAGTCTGTTGCTTCTTTTTTTTAAAATATATTTTTCACAGTTTGACATTGGCTAGTTATTAAAAAACTACAACCTCAAATATATGCAAGGTGTTTGTATCTTAATTCCACTTGACAAGTTAACCTTACAAGAAAAAATAGGATTTAGGAACTGATTGCCCTAAAAATATTAGTATTTTCCAGTAAAAGTCACAAATAATTACATTTAATTCAAGCATTTCTTTGGTCAATGTGAAACTGAAAACTGACTCACAAACATCTTTTAAGTCAAAAAATTGTATCCCAATTATGTTGTAGTCTCAAATACCAATAAATAAAATATTACTTGATGCAGGTTAAAATTTGAGTTGGTATCACTTAGTGTTTTTAAGGCAACTGGTTTACTAGGTTAACTTTAAACATCAAATTTTACAGTGTACACACATTCACAAAATTACTTGACTGATGGAACAACAGAAAGATCATGGTGTTAATGTAATCTCACTGAAGATTGGAGTTCCCACCACAATTAAGCCTGAATAAATGTGCAGGGCTTTCAAATGTTAGCAACAGATTTATTAACTAGGAACGTTTACAAAGAAGCAGCTGACTGATGATAATATGATAATAGTAACATGGACATACAACTAGGGCTGCACAGTATATAGCAAAATGACTTAAAGTTTTGAAGCTCTTAACTTCTAAATAAAGGAACTATTTCTGCTTAATAGGTTTTGATATATGTATATATATATATATATATATATATATATTTATACATATATAGATAGTTAGTACATAATTATAAACTAGGCCTGTGCTGTCGTCCCCATACGTCCGCCCCATACGTCTGCCACAACTGTCACCAACGGGCACCTTAATCAGACATTGTGTGATTTCTAAGGGTTTTAATATTGTTAACGAGCAATTAAGAGGCCCTGCCCCCAAACCATGACAAACATGGGAAGGGTCTA
>JAVQKC010058543.1:0-12629 GCA_036025475.1 Philypnodon macrostomus
AAATGGCCGACTTCCTGTTTGTTGTAGGGTGGGGTCATAATAATATTTTATGTTGGGTACACTGTGGAGAATCACTGTACCAAGATTCATTGCTCTCTGCCAAAGTAAGTGTGTCCAGGGTCTCATAGGGGTCATAAACATGGGGGCGCTATAGATGCATTCTTTATTTGACCTCTGTAATGTGCCTATGTACACTAGCAGGATCACTGTGCCAAAATGCATATGATTTCTTTATGTTCAGCAGGATTAATGGCTCAATTAAAGAGCTTCAGGGCATTAATTAGTTAATTAAAAAAAAAAAAAAAACATAGATTCATCTTTGTTTCAAAGCACAAGGCAGACAAGTTTAGCAGACACTACTTTTTTGAAAGAGAGAATGGCATAAATTACCTTCACACTATGGCTAACACTGTAATTATAACTTCTCCAACACTTATGGTCCTTTATTTGCACATTATTAGTATTTTTTTTAATAATTAGTCAATCTGCTGTTTAATATACACTATGGACACTAGTTACTACTACTTGTGTAGCCACAGCTGCCCTGGGGCACACTGACAGAGGGGGTTGCTGCCAGTCTGCGCCTACAGCCCCTCCAACCACCACCATTCATTCATAGGCAATGCGGGTTAAGCGTCTTGCCCAGGGACACAACGACAGCGTGTGCTTGGACGGGGACTCAAACCACCAACCCTCTGGTTGAAGGGCGAGCACCTACCCACTGCACCACTGCCGCCCATGTTGTTGTTGAGGGTTGGGGTACATACCTTGGTGATCTGGGTGGTTGTGGTAGTACTGATGGTCTCTGAGGTGATGGTCTGGGCACTCAGAAGAACTCCAGAGTCCCTCTCAGCAACGTTGTCACCCGGCTAAAAGACAACACAGTAAAATGTAATTGGACTAAAAAGCCTTCTCTGACCATCCAAGAGGCTGTTTCTATGCACTAATCTACATATAGTCCTGTTTTATAGTGTTTATTTCAGCAGTACTCATGTTGTCAAGGAGGAGATAAAGTACGTGTAAAGAATGTGTGATTAAAACATGTTGCAGATGGGTCTCTCATGTGGCTCTCAGTTTGTGCCTAGTAAGCAGAATGTAAAACAACAATGGATTAGTGGCAAATTTACCACATGCACGTTCATGGCTTTGAATAACTGAACAGGGAGTCTCTTAAACTAAGCATTATACATACATAAAGATTGTATAAAAGTATCACATTTATATTAAAGTCGCTGATGGATACCATAGCAATAGCAAGAACAAATGAACTCCTTTTATACTGACTATCTGTAATGTAAACTAGATCGTCATCATATCATAAGCTGTGTGTTACCTGAGCAGACTCGTATGTGATGGTCTTGGTCTCGGTGTGGACCAGGGGCATTTCCTTGTAGGCTACAGTGCCTCGGAGAGAGTTAGTCACGTCTGAGATGGTGATTGTCTGTGTCTTCAGCACTGGGGACTGAACAGAGAAACACAGTCAACAGGTGCGCCCAGGTTAAGATATTCATGCTTCAAATAATAAAAAATGATTTCATATGTTTATTGTAATGGGTGTTTTATGAATGGGAAAAAGAAGACGTAGGACTGCAGCCCTGTGTTAACATGCAATTAGCGAAGTGCACTTTCTGAGATCGACTTCAGTGTAGCTGGTGATTTAAAGAAAACCTATTCCAGGATAAATTAATCAGGCTAAACAAATTCACAGCCAAGGCACAAGAGCAATAAAGCAGCATGACTAAATACATGCCCATTATAAACCATATACTGTATACTAGCAATAGATTTTCATGTTAGGCTTTCTTAATCATCTGTAGAATATGTTGAGCCAAACCTAATTTTGATCCAGCAGGATCAATGCTTTTATGAATATGTCTGTGGAAATGTCAAGGGGTAATGGCATGCATTGAGGGATCTCAATGCAATGGAACATATTCTGGCCCTTGTCATCTTTTTAAACTAAATGTATCATTGCTTCTAATTTATACCACCCACAAACAGGTGCCATGATAAAGAGATAATCAGGAATATCACCAGTCAGTGGTCATAATGTTATGCCTGATCAGTATATATTATACATCTAGTAAACTAACTTTGCTGCCTAAGACATGCAGATTCTCCCATGATAAAACATAATATTCTCCAACAGTGTGCTGGTGAGACAGCTCACATGACAGAAAAAATGTGAAAAAAATAAATAAATGTTTTCGACTCAACAGACAACATAGTAAAAGCAACAGTTCAATGGCTGGGGAACACAATATGTTTGTCACAAATGGAAAATTGTTTTTATATAACTTATTTTAAAACAAGCAAGTGTCTCGGAAAGGCATTCAATAACACAGATACTGTCATGCAAATGTACAGACAACATTGTGCAGGTGCAGCATGTAGTTTTAAGCATACATGTTTAAATGAAACAAGCCTTTGTGCCATGTTCCTCAGGGATCATTAGCATGCACCATCATATTATGCCAAAACAGTAGCTATTATACACTGTTCCAATGACCCTGATTTATTAAACTGTCCATATCACATCGCACTCCCGTGTGTAAATCCAACATTACATGTATTTTAACAGACAGCTTTAATATTTGTATCATTAAAATGAGTAAAACTGAACAGTAGTGGGCCATAGAGACATGCACACCCTCATTAGTACAGTACTCACAAAAGCATGCACACTAGATTATGTTAACACATTGTGAAAAATTTGTCTTATAGTGTTTTATATTTCTTTTTTCATTGCTACTGCAGACAACAAAAACAGTTTTTAAAACTATGCAGGAGGGACATTTTACTGTCATTAACAGTACAACATCCAATGCATAAAAGTGCTTTAAGTGTTTTAACTGGTCCAGAATAAAATACTACAGTTGAAGAGTCAATATTTTGATTTTGAACGCCAATACTGTATTTTTCAACACAACTAGAAAAGAGTGAGCCTGCAGACATACACATTTCCCATATGATTTCATATTGCACTCATTTTTTAGATACATATGACACTGACAGTTATCCATTATTGAACTATAATGACGTTGATAGATTTGATAGACAGTATTTCCCATGGGATACATTTTGGCAACACTTTACCACAAAAATTGGAAAACTTGTCAATCAATATAATGAAACATTTGCCAGATATTCAATAGTAGATCTTTTTGGCCCATCATTTTTCTAAATATAGTTTGTTCTCTCACAGTGGGAAGACCATCTGCAGCCGGACACAGGCTAGTGCCAAAGCAAAAGATACTGCATCCGCTCTGCACTGCCAACAGTAACAAACGACATGGGGAAGACTTTTTTTTAACCAAATGTGAGGCCATGCCAACGGTCTGTACAGAGAAGATATGGCTGGCTTCAAAAGAGCTGAAGGAAACTTTTTTTCAGTTTCCAGGACCGACATTATAGCTAAGTGTTACAGGTCACTATGACACAGCTTAATTTAGCTGTCTCATGTTGAGGCTTTGCACTGGGGCTATGTAAAGTGACTACATACAAGTGCCACACAATAAACTAGTCATACTAAACACACTAAAGTTAGGGATATCTGACTTCCAGGTTAAATTACAAAATGTTCCTAAAACCTATTAATAACCATAACCTGGTTTTACCTAAGCACCCTACTTTCATGAATGCCGTAACATCACTGTGACATGACCTTTTGTGACCAGTATATATGCTTCTCTATATGGTGTCATCCAAAAACCAACATAACATCACTATCTCAATCAGTTAATTCATTAGAAATGTGTGTTAGTTTAGTATTGGTCATATCAAATGTATAAGCAATAATGCACAAAGTTAGGTCCTTAATATATGATAACAGAAATGAGCTCCTTAGGCTATGCATATTTTGCATTGATTTTTTTTGGTTTGTCCGAAAAATAGAATGATACAGTATGTTTTGTTTGAACTGACAACAGATAACTTTGTATTTTTTATGAGACTCTTCATTGACAATAGACTAGCCTCTCTCAGTCAGCAAAAACAATCTCAACAGAATGTGGCACCGAATTAAACTTTTCTAGGACACTATGACTGCTTTGGCTTTGCATCCATTTATAAGGGAAAAAAATTAGCATACTCTACAGATCCACACACAGTTCACTACAAGTCACGTTCACAGTTTGTTCTTGGTCAGTGATGTGATGTAAACAGTACATGCTTTAGGAGAGCCGTTCATTGAGTGTAAGGCCTCGGAGGACAGTCAGAGCTCAAGGATTAGAAGAAGTAGAAGTCAGGTCAGATCCATCATGTGCTGTGATTTCTCAGTTCAGTCTTTAAGGTCAGGGAATGCTTCTTTAACACCCTCAGAGTTTGAGGGATGTATAACAAATTCTTCAACTCTTCCTTGACATAACATGAACTAGTATATATACACACTGTATAAAAATGAGTGCAATTATTTAACATGCATTGTAGTTTATCTTTATTTAGGAAACTCTTTTTATATTTTTATCATCTATATATATATATATATATATATATATATAGTTCAATCCTCACTAGTTTATGTCTACATGACAGATGAAGTTAGAAAATGGCAGTCCTGAGTGATTCATGTTGGCTTCCTCACTCTGACACTGATTGTCTGCATTTACTTGGTCCAAATTTCAAATTTAAGTGCATGTTCCTCTATTTGGATAGGGACACATTTATAATTCTGGTCCTGTACACTAAGACAAACTAAGACAATGGATCTGAAACAAAATAATGGGGATGAAAAACAACCCAATAGGTTTTTCACATAAGACAAAATCAACTATAATCAAGCATAAACCTGACTAGCAGTAAATCTAAGCAGAAAGACTTACAAACAGACAACAGCTGCAGTCAATAGGACAGCATCACGAGCGTTTATCACCTGTAACTAATTACGTTCAAGTGTCTAACTATTGGTCATATGATACAGGGAACAAAGTACAGAAATATTTGTTTGATAAATAGCGTCAAATTGAAGCTGACTGCATGATGTCTGCACTTTACTTTCATCTTCATTTATGCATTTCAGATGGTGTGTGGTACTATAGAGGGCCAGAATTATAACATTGTGTCACTGTCTAAACTTTTCTAGCCTGGTACATCAAACAGCATCAATGTTTGTTAACACAAATACACTCTCATATACTGTATAGCCAAATTGAATTAAAGATAGTATTATTAGAAGAGCAAATGCAAATTCTTTTAGGTGAAACAGGTTTCTGTGTAAGCAGACTCAAAAGATGTTACCTTGCTAATAGTCTTCTTGAAGCAGTGGCATAGCATTAAAATGTATAAATTGAATTAGAGGTTTCCACAGTGAATGGCATCTCAACATTTTTTATTCTGCACTAGGCTGTTTGTAGCAAGTTCCTCATAGCACAGCCAGTCATCCTAATTCCTTTTCTTCTGTATACAGAGAAATTGTCTGGTCTCTGTAAACCAGGACCTCTAGATGTTTCTAAAGTTAACTTGTTTGTTTGTTCAGTAGACTGAGCACATTTGAAAACCCTGAACAGTGGGTTAACAGTGGCGGTGATTTGGAGGTAGAGGACGTTTGAAGAAGCAGTTGATGTGATTTTAAACAAAAGCGAACCAGAGCACGGTGAGGGCCATGATGAGCAGTCCAGACAGGAAGAAGGACATGCGGGACTGCTGTATCCGGGCGGGCATCACCAGCCGCGTCCCCTCCTCCGGGACACCCATGGGCACCCTCACCCCCTCCTCCTCTGAATCCTCCTCTGAGTCATCCTCATCCACCCACTCAAAGTCACTGTAGTCATCCTGCTCCTCCTGGTGGTCCAGCAGCGGCGGGGGGCGGGGTCCTGGGACGGGGGACACGCTCCACCCTCTTACCTTGTGTCCGAGCTGAGAGCGCCTTCCTCTCTGTGCTCGGCAGCAGCAGGCAGAGTGGACACAAGAGTGGAGGTGGTCAGAGGACACAATACAGGCACAAACACATGAAGCAGGGAGGGTGGTACAGAAGAAGGGACTAGGGATGGCAGTGGGTTTGAGCTTATGGGAAAAAAATGAGAAAAAAAGGTCAGGGAATCATATTGTGGGTTGATTCACATCTAGTTCACACTGATGTTGTGTCCTTGGGTAAGACACTTCATTCACCGTGCTTACATATGAATGTCTTAGAATGATTGTGGCCATGTGCTTGGTGGTTGTTGGAGAGCACAACTGTAGCTACAAAGGGTACCTTACCATCACCAGTATGTGAGTATTATTATTGAATAGGTAATAGGTTGAATAGGTTTTGGTAAGACCTGGTTTAATCGAGGTTGTTTAGGCCTGAGTTACACCTGATTTGGAACTGGTTTAATCTTGAATTAGACCTGATTTAGTCCCTAATTTACCCTATTTTATTCTTTAGTTTAGAAATGAGTAAGTCCTGTGGTAACTGGTGTGAAATTTTTGAAAATCCTGCTTTAGAATATGAAGTGTTACAACTGAAGCCCATATTAGCCAGCAGCAAGTGCCCTCCATCTTTGTTGGAGAACAGTCTAATTCAGGGGTGGGCAATTATTTTTTCCGAGCGCCACATTGAGACTGGGGACAGGTTGTGGAAGGCGCTGTGAGCTACACAATAAAAAATATTTTGCAAATAGTTTACTATACATTAAATGCAATGTGAGAAAAGGGCTTACGTTTTTGTGGTAGGGCAAAGCTAGTTTCTTGCTCTCACATTGACATGGCAAGCTAATGCCTTTTCTGTTTGTTGCCAACAGTAATGTGACTCACCATTGTGAACTGTGCCTTTATATGTCCTCAAAATTAGGTGTTATACAGTATAATTCCAATGGTATGTGATAATTATTGTTTTACCAAGCCTTCTGTGGACCAGACATGGACTGGTCAAGGGCCACATGTGGCCCCCGGGCCGCACTTTGCCTAAGTCTGGTCTAATTGGTACCAGCTCTGTCTTGGCACTTTTCAGATTTGAGCAAAATCAGCCATAATCGTGTTATAATATTCGCCCTCAGCCCGGCAGCGCATTACATTGAAGTGTTATTAAAGCTAATGTGATATGGATGGAGCAAAAGGCTGCTGCGGTTTTGGGAGGAGGAGGACAGTGAGGTGCTCCGGCTGGGCTGATTAATAGTGTCTGTTTCACAATGAGAACTGGCAGCGCCCTCGTTTGGCAGCTCCAATACAAACTGGTGCACACCAGTTTGGCAACACAGACAGGAAGAAGAAGAAGAAGAAGAAGAGGAGTGTGGATAGTGGACAGAGCAAAGTCATCTGCAAGTATTCAAATTCGAAAACACATGCGAGTTAACTATATGTTGATTATTTTGACAATAACTGGTAATTGGTAATATATTGGGTATGCGTTTTGCCTTAATAACAAATTTAAAAAATTCAATCTGGATTTACTAGTTACAATAGTGTGAAAACCAGGACCAGATATGGACTAAACCAACATCAAATCAAGACTAGTCTTGCAATATGGATCCTGCGTTTGTCAATACTGAGACAACAAGGATTTTGGAATATATTGTGCAATGAATATTAATATGTCTCTAATAAGGCTTTTGAACACTGCATGGAGTCAATTTTACAGAATATTGCAGACGGGACAAGTTCTGCATTTTAAAATAAATCTCGCTGAGGAAGTTTGAATTTTTAGCTCTGGGACAGTGATGCAACAGAGAGTTTTTTTTATCATGTGTGTTCTCATAATTCATAGCATTCAGCAATAATGTGAAATTACTCGGATTCTGCCTGAGGCGTTGAAGTGGAAAAGTGCTGCTTTGGCTGGAATCTGGAGTGCAATCTGTTATTATGAGAATAAAAAAGTGTCTCTTCAGCTCATGGTGCTGGGACAGATGGAGTCAGTGACAAGCCAAGACCCTCTCCAAAATATTCAGTATCACTGTCTGGAGGCCAAGGCCAGTGTGGTGGTTGTGGACAAGATGGACTAACAGGTGGGTGAAGGACACGATATGGACAAAAGTATTGAAATGCATGACCATTACACTATTACATTAAGTATTTTAGTGGACTTTACTGGCAATATGAAAAAAATATAATATCATAATTTAATGAATCCAAGATCACGTTTTTGTTTTTAATCACTATTTTTTTTGTCTTACAAAGAAGACTACTGCTTCATAAAACATCTTAATTACAAATTCAAAGTACATCCAATCTATTTATCATAATACTTTCTTTCTTTATTAATATATGAAACTGGCATATGACGGTGAAGAGCAGTGCATAAATGAATGCACTGTAGCACGATTCAAAAATCTATCCAGATTAGCAGGTCATCATAACTTTATATCATGATACACTCTTATCTCCATATCGCGCACACCTCTACCATTTACTTTTGTCCATACAGTGTACTTTGTATAAGAGATATTAACTGACATAATAACACACATTTGCACCAAGAGCAACATTCAGCATAATCTGGTTATATAGGTCCCTGAACGCACCTTTAATCCTGATGTAAAATGCTGAGTCACCCCAGGAACACTCAACTTTAGTTTTTGCTATAGGAGTAAACTAGGAAACTGGCTGTGCTACCATTAGCCAAATTGCTAAAGTGTGTAAACTCTTTAGACCAGGGGCTGCAGGGATATGCTGCAGTATATTAACTATATACAGTATGCACACTGCTGACAAATGGCTAAATGCAGGTTGAATGCAGGTTGTCAAAAATGTGCTTTCTGGTGCATTAGCTATGCACTATATCCATCTGAGAGGAGACCAAGAGTTTTACAGAATTACAGATACTTCACTAGTAGAGAAGTAGCAAGGAGGCAGTGTCAAAAACGTGGGGGAAATGGGGAGTATAATAAGAGGAGAAAACAAGAAAAGAATAAATGATGGAGGTTATAACATGAATGAGCATGAGGACTTGAGGAGTCTGCTGCACACCTTTCACGTTTGTACTAGTTGTCCTTGTTTCAATCATTAAACATGCGGATAAGTCCAGATGTTGGCCATGCAGCTGTTTGGCAGATGAAAAAGCTGCACTGGCCATTCGCAGAAAAGCTGAGCAAGAGTTAAGGGTTGGGTTAGAGATCACCTGTAAGGCATCAATGTGATTCAAACAAATGTCCAAAACCTGTTTTCATAAAAGCCCTTTGTAACCAGTTAGTATGAAGCAGATACAGCAACAGCCTGGTGAGTAAAGGACCACAGCCAAAGCCCACAGGAGTCAGTCTTTATTGAGCTCATAAAGAAATGCTGGAAGTAGTGACCCAGAGCAGGCTTCAGCCCCAGTGCAGTGTCCCTGTTCCTCAAAGCAGCCTAACGCTGTTCTGTATGTGTCCCACGTCACAGCAGAAATACTACACAAGTGTCAGCTCTGTGACTGCAGATACACACATGCTCAAGCAGTGAATCAAGCCAACAGCGCCATCAAGTGATCAATCAGCAAAGCATGTGCATTAACTGCCCTCAGCGTCAACAGACAAAAACTATATGTAGTTATGTCTACTGTTCCACAGACACAACAAATCCACAAATACTATTCAACTCCATTTCAAATTGGGTTACCAAACTTACCAAACATACCCCATACAGGAACAGTTCAAACAGCTAAAGATCTTACTGAGTAAACATAGGCTTTTTCAGACTAAAGATCAGATTTTCAGCATGTAGTTAATTTAATGTGACCTAAGATACGTACATTTCCATGGCACAGCATCATTAGGTTCAGTATTGCAGTTTAGTTCAGTAACCACTGTAGTATCGCACGAAATATTAAATGATGTAAATTACATTTATAATATTAACTAAAACACAAAGAGAACTTAAGTCTGCTAGTTTCTGTTGGACTTGTCTTGTGGACATATTTGGGGGTCACTTTGTTAAAAAACTTCTGCTCTATAGAGAACTATTGGGACCTAAGATAAGTGTTGTGCACTAATTAGGAGGAATCAAATATAGAGTGCAGTGGCAAGGAATACTGATTATGTTTCCTCTTTTGAACTGTTCCGGTACAAAATTTGTAGTGGATGAAACAGTGTGTTGACAGATCCAGTGTGTTTAGTGTAGAAGCAGTTGATTTCAGCAGAGGTCTCAAAGCGTGGACACACTTGATCTTGTGATTCAAGTGCGAGTATGTAAAGCCTTGTATGCAGTCAGCACACTCACCGCGGGCTGCAGCTGTCCGTTGATGCGGGCCGTCCTAAACGGTGAGTTGGTGGACAGGCGCTTGTCCCACTCACTGGGCCGAGGCTCTGGGACTGACTCCATGAAGCTCCTTTTTAACTCACTGATACTGGTGTGGTGACGCATTATCTCTGTCTGTGTCTTATCCACATCCTGACAATACAAAAGACAATACAAGAAGATGAACACAACATAAGAGAGAAACACAGTTAAACATACAGGTTAGGAATGAGTAAGGAGGACAAGGAGGAAAGAGTTTACACTAGACGGGTGCATTTAGTCTAGGGTGAAGAATTACTTTTTAGTTTAGTTGTTTAGTTTAGTTTATTTCTGACTTTAGTTCTGGTTTGGGCCTGATTTTGTTTTGTTATGGGCTCACGTTGGTCCTGTATAGTCCTTGTTTTGTTTATTTGGTAATGCATTTTTTCTGGGTTTATTTATAATTTATAATTTGGATTATTCCAGTCTTAGACTTGGATTAGCTGAGTGATTTACTACAGAAATGAACATTATATATTTTTTTCCTCCTGTGCATGTGCTACTTATGCTAATATTATTGAATGTTGTGTTTTTTTTTATGTGGTGTCATCACACAGTTCAATATGTATTGCACACAAAAGGATAAGGGCTATATCAGGTGGAAATGTCTATAATCTATGTTTCTAATTGAGATAACTGCTGCAGTGTCAGTGTGCTGAGTCTGTAAGCTGCACAAGCACACAGGTGTACAGGAGAAAGCACAGTTCAGCTGAGGGTCAAAAGGAAGAGCAGGAATGAGAACCAGACAATGGCAAAAACAGTCTCAGGATTCGAGCACAAACCATTAGTGGATGACTGGGAGGAAAATGTGTACTTCAACACCATATTTATAACAGCATTATTTCAGTCTGAATTAATCACTATATAGTATATTGTCCTAATACTATATTACAACACAATTGTATGATTTAATTAATACAGTCATGTGACTAGTTGCAACTGCTTTGTCTTGCTTTCACTTAAAATCTGAGTTTTTGCATTCAACATCTAACGTCTGCCTCATAGTCATCCACTTTCACAGATGAAAGGGCATCAAGAACATGTTGAACAAAGAGTGGAGCTACTTGCATGAGTGTCAGACAGGAAAATAGTGCATGCCAAGCCTTTAGGATTCAGCTACAAACAAAAACAAAACAGAAGAAAACAAAAAGAGAGAATGAAGAGTTATGACGGCGGTTTGAGGCAGGCATGTCCAAATACAAACCTCCAACATTAAATTGCTATGTCTGATATAAATAGTTTCACCCTCCAGTTTCTTAGCTCTTTTCTGTGGGAATGAAGAAAGGGCAGTTAGTGAACACAATCCATCGCTACACTTGTAAATGTGATTTACATCGAGAGCCAGTGGCCATGGCGGGGAGGTAAATCAAAAACAGCCTGAGAGCATGGAGGCATTGTGAATTCAGATGAGGTGGGCTGAATGAGAAACAGCTAATTCAGATTTCACATAGAGCTGCTGGGAGTGAGGTGGTTCCAGTGACTGGTGTGAGTGATACAGAGACATGCTGCAGTGCAGAAGGCCAAATCATTGTTTGCAAAAAAGCATAAGAAGGGTTTCTTCATGCACATCATATAATATCATCAAGTTCAAAATTAAAGAGCACTGACTATTCATTAATGATGCTGATGTTACTTCATATGAAGGCATAATATTGTATCTATTGTAATGACTTGACCACCAGCTTGCTTTCTGGACAGTGGCCAGTATGACTTTAAATGTGGAGTATGTCTTTTTAACCGTATCTGGTGGTGACATTGGACATGGTCATTTCAGGCCACAAACAAGTTGACTGTGGCTCAGGAGGAAGTTCAGGTCGTTCAATAACAAGGGGGATTGGCAGTTTAAGTTCAATCAGTTCTTACTGCCATTGTGCCCTTGTTTACTATATACAGTAAAAGAAAGCCACTGTTATTATTAAACCACTCATCAGCCATGAACAGTGACAATCTGAACAAATTCAGAGGATAAAATCTGATTATAATAAAATAAAATAAGTTGAACTTAATTCATTATCAAAATATACAACATATGGACATATTATAGTGATTCTCAAATTGTGGTATATCAGTGGTGGTAGTACTCGTTTGTACTTTTTTACAAGTTTGAGAATCACTGACAATACATTTTGTAATATAATACAGGCATTGTGTGTAAGCACTGGCATAAAAACAATTAATTTGGTCACCCTTACCAGCTCTGGAAGTATGATACCCTTAGAATAACTAGGCCTGTGCTGTCGTCCCCGACAGCAAGGTGTATATCAGCGAAACGGCCCCATATGTCTGCCCCATACATCTGCCCCATACGTCTGCTACACTCACCAACGTGCACCTTAATCACATTGTGTGATTTCTAAGGGTTTTAATATTGTTAATGAGCAATTAAACGTCCCCGCCCCCAAACCATGACAAACATGGGAAGGGTCTATTTGACTTTTTTGATTTGTCTGGATGTTTGTGAAGAATGT
>JAVQKC010058546.1:0-11009 GCA_036025475.1 Philypnodon macrostomus
GAGTTATCGCGTTCACAGCTAGGATCTGCGGACGCGGACGCGGACGCGGGCGCGGACGCGGACGAACACCGACGTGATTCCATAATATCGGCGACACGCTGTTTTCGCCGATATAATAAACTGTACACAACATTATTCAAACTGGGAACTAGCTAGGAACAACTGTCCTAAAATGGCTCTTCCAGACACTTCCATCTTTCTGATATGAACTCTCCAAACATCTCCTGAATGAGCTGCACGTGAACGCCTCACCGAATCTTGTCTCACTGTAAACAGTTTAGATGACAAAGTTAGAACCTCCTTGGAGCTATGTTTACCTTCTACTCTGTGTGTGAACGATAAGCAGCCATGTTTTACAGTGCCATAAAGAACCACATTTGCATGAGAGAGAAGTGGGTCAGTAGGGCCTTCAGGAGATTATGGACAAATGAGCACCGTCTGAGGCCGGTCGGGATCAAGTTCTTGTTTTTAAACTAAATCAATTTTTTCAATAAAGTTTCCATATTTGTGTCCATGATGTTTTTGAACTAGCCTTTTCGTGCTAAACCAAAGCCCTTAATAAGACTGCACTTGTAATGTGATTCAGCTAAATGGTAATGGTCTAAATGGTAATGTACAAGTACTACATGTAGCAAAAGTTACAAATAACCAGGCTGGTAATTCTAACTAGTATGCTGCTGTTTCAAATTTCTACCCATACAAAACTGCGCCCATATATAGATATCCATATTTATATCATTCTATAAATCCATATAATCCCAGCAATTTTCTTTTTTTTAATTTATGACTATGAACAATGACACATCTATCTTACAAAATCAACTAAGAAACAGATTAGTGGCAGTGTATAGCCAAAGATTGTACCACTATTGTATCCTCTCATCAATTCAAATCTGCTTGGCCAATATGTCATATTTTGGACAAACTCAATTGTCAACAATGTCACACCCTATATATTATGAAGAAATTGTATATACTGTATATAGTTTATGTAATTGTAGATTCAATCTTGTTTTCTTTGCTCATTAGTGCATTCATCTTTTTCCCCATACATTGTACATACACAATCCCAGCCTATGACCTAAAGCAAAGTCACTCCTGAAACACATCCCAGGCATTGAAAGGCGATGTTTATAGAAAGGCGTCAGAGTCTGGGATGCTGTAACAGTAGACCTCCGAGAGACACAGAGGCAGATAAACCCACAACAACATCCAAATCAGGACCAGATGAAGGACCAGGGACCAAACTGCACAGACTGACAGCAGGAAATGTACAGGAGTTCCTACAGAACAAACCTTTAGACATTTCAATAAATTAGGAATAAACTGTGCCTGTTTATGTCATACATGGGTGCTGACAGATATGAAGCACAGGAGTGGGCAAAAAGAAAATTGGATTCGCTCAGTGGCCATGTGTCAAACATTACTGACCTGTAGAATGATCAAAAACTATATATATATATATATATATATATATAATATATGTATGCCAAGCCACTAGGGGCACTGTTGCCGTTTTCCAGTTGTCCTCAGAAGGAATGTCCAAGTTGTAAAAGTAATTGATGTCTGAATTCCAACTCGGAAACTTGGTACAACCCCAATCCAATCTGTCTGTAACTTAAAGAAAATGAATGGGACAATAACACAAGCTCACTGAATATTATTGGATGCCCATTTATCAGTTTCTAACAATATAGAAGGCCACCATCATGATAAAGTCAAACTTGAGTTTTCCAAAAGGAATTCTGACATTGGCTGGTGTTCCAACTGATGTTTAAAACTCAAAATTTAAATGCAATTATATGAATAACAGAAGAAGATTTTCAAAGCACAATGAACAAGAGTTGTTTTCCACTATTACTTTGGCTAGGTTGGCAAATCTATCCCCTCTCCAACTGGTTCATACTGCCATTGTGCCCTTGGGCAAGACACTCAATCCACCTTGCCTGAATGTATGAATAAGGGGATTTGAGTGGCCCCAGGGCTGCTGTGGCAACCAACAGTAAATGACTGTGGAACGCATTGCATGAATGTGTGTCATTGAAAGAAATGAAGAAAAATGAAGCCATTATTACAGGATTAACAGCAGGATAAATAGGGGGTTTTGAAGCATGCCAGGTGAGAGCATTTGGTCACTTTGGTCCATATGTCTATATTACAAAACACAACAACTGAGTGGTATCATTATATAAATACAACTCCTAGACGGTCCAAATGTGGCTGGCTGGTCTGGCGTACAGTATGGAAAGAATTCAATATAGATAAACCCATATTAAAGACAGGAAGTGACATCAGGAGAGAGCATTATCTAAACAAAAAGACTACAGAGGAGTTCAGGTGAAGCGCAACGGCCCATTAGCCGGATGAGATTTCCTACACATCTGACAGTAATCAGTGCAAACACGCTCCATTTCACCGAGTAGGCCGGTGTTTCAGCCCGGCCAAGTAGATCAAAACTACACACTACACTCACTGCACTTTTCATTCTCATTCAAAATTCTCCCATTATATTTGAACCAGATTTCCATCCAACATGCCTCCCATTCTTGCTCTTCCATTCATCTCTGAGTTTTTGGGGGAGATGGAGATGGAGAAAGTGGAGCAGCAGCTGGTTGTTGGATTTTGTCAGTCAACACTGTCTGGAGGCTATAGAAAGATCGGACGCAAAACAAAAGCAGGTCAACAGAGGCCCGGGAACTAGATTTTAGTTTATTTTAAGGGCTGAAACCTCAAACAGTTGTTACGTGCTGTAATTTCAATGTAAATATGAACTTGTGGCCCTGAACAGAGGCAGCGCTACCATTAGGCAAAGGTAGGCAGATGCTTAGGGCCCCAAGCTTCCAGGGGCCCATAAATAAATATGTATTTGTAATTAATAAACCTAATTAAACCTAAGCATTACAAAGTCAATACATCTCACCAGTTTCCCATTTTCTCTGTTTGGTTAAGCATTCGGATTGCTGTGGACTGATCAAATTTTTTATAATTTGTATAAATTGTGTATGCATTCTGTTTAGATCATTATTTTTGGGAGCCTTTAACTATCTTACACTTGTTTTTCTTGTTAATTTTTGTGTGAAACAGAGCCATTACTGTGACCAAGCTATCTCCCTTGCAACAGTCTAAACAAGGGCAGCACTGATACCGATACTGGATTAGATATCAGTGCCAATCCAAGCCCAAAAGCTGGATCGGTGGATCAGTAAATGAAGCTGATGCTGGAGCCGAAATAATTTATTATACTTTATCCTATTATGAGTGGATAAATATTATGGCAAATGTAAGGACCTAGACATGTTGAGAGTCATCTGGTCATAGTGATATTATATTTTAGGAAAGTTAAGGAAGAATTGACTTTAGTTTTTGGATTAGTTTCTGTGGGTATTGGGTATCGATGGATCCACAAAGCCCAGATATCGGGACTGAAAAAGCCAGATCAGTGCAATCAATCTCGTAAAATCAAAGCTAATTCTCCCTCTCACATAGTTTTTGAACATAAGTTTGTGACTGATCTGAGGATGCATTAATTGGTTTTAGGCAATTATATATTCCATTCTTCTTAAAAAACCCATCACGTGTTCTTCATTTGGTACCCAGGGTCAAATCCTAGAGAGCTGCTCTACCCCAGTGTAAGTTCAGAGCATGTTTTAAACCCAGATTCGCTGCAAAAGTGTTATTGTTTGAGTTGTAAAAGGAGATGAACAGAGGAATGTGTTCAGAGGAGTCTATATAGAGTGGTGAGAGAGGCCAGCAGTCCACACAACAGCTGGATACAATCACACACACACTCAACCAGCCGCTCATACAATACCAATACAATGTCTACAGTCACGATACAGAATTAACCTATTGGCTATATTTATGCTAGTACATGCTTTACTTTAGGGCTAGGCGATACACCAATACATACCGAACACATGCTTTCCATATTCTGTGATACTGATAAATCATGGATCCACTTTCCACTGTACACATTGCTTATAGTGTTTGTTTTGCTTTAGTACAACCCTTGAGAACTTCCTCTATTAGTATTAAAGTGTATTTAGAGGAAAAACAGAGAAAGTCCTAATACAATAAGAACCACTTTTGAGGACCAGATCTTTTGAGAGAAACAAGCAAACAAGCCCAAAATAAGCGACCTTCAAAAAAACCAATAATAATTCCTATCAATAATACATATAGGCTTCAGCACAGGCCTACACTGAGTCTTTTTGGTGCGTTTTAATAGAGTGATAGTGCCTCCTTCCACACTTGAGATGCGCAATGGCAACAATGCACCGACAATACCCACTACAGAAGAAATAGCTAGCAAGCTTCATATTAGTATTTTATTACTGACAATAATATAAGTAAAAAAAAACAGCAACCCCTAACTAGCTATAGCATCTAATGTTGGTTTTGACTGGTGCAACACCAGCCGTTGTAGCATATGCATATTTCAAGTAATATTATTTAAAGATTGCAACTTTGCACACTTGACTTGCACACCTCTATTTCTGTTTTTGTGGATGCATACGGTAGCCTTGAAGGGACATGCTATCGTTTATTTAAAGAATCTTGCGTGAAAAGATTGTGTAATTTACTTTATTCAGTTGGAAACAGTATAGTAGAAAAGACATTGTAGAGTGCTCAGCAAATAAAGTTCCAATTACAATTAATACAAAATGACAATGTTGTTCGGTTCTGTTTACTTTTTATCTAATGTATGTAAAGTAGATTGTTTACTGTTTATTGTTTATGTTTTATGTTTTTCACAATGTGTTTACATGTTTACAGTCTTGCACTTTGGCTAATCATGGCATTAAATATAACATAATTTCACAAACTGCTTGTATGTTTTTGTGCCAGTCAAAAGGCTTATATGCTGGCTCTGCCCTCTGTTTTCTGATTATCTGTGAAGCCAAATGCATGCCAAGTTCTCCCTGAAGAAGCTACATAGATAAAGCTAATTCTATTGAAAAAATACACTGTAGATTACAACCAGGCAAGCAGTATTTTATTTTACCACTGAACTATTTTGAACATCTCTTTGGCACCCACAATGTGTTTACATGTTTACAGCCTTGCACTTTTGGCTAATCGTGACCCAAAACTCTCTGCAATTGAGCCTGTTGTCTCCAGAAGAAGTGGGAGAGAGAACAGTGGTGGTCAGGCGACTGTGATGAATTGATTGGATAATGTGTACCATACGGGAGCATTCACAAGTGATTAAAGCTTCTCGTGGCAGAGGTCTGGGGGGGGGGTCCTAGGTCCATGCACAAAACACAAGGCAGTCTTTATGTCCTAGGTGCTGTTGTTTTGCAGTAGAAAAAGTGCTAGGTCAGGTTTGGTCATTAGTCTGTCACATATCATCATCAACTATGGGCCTGAAGCGGGGTACATCCTAGACAGTTAGTTGCACGGCCGACACAGACAATCTTGAATACAAAGCTAATCTAATAGAAAAATTAACTGGATTCCTAGATTTTTGTTAAGTATAACACCATTTTACAGTTTTGCATTAGAAAAGTGCTAGGTCAGATTTGATATGGTATGTGCACTTTAAAATTAAATAAAAAATCTAGGAAATCCATTGCCTTGAAAATACTACACTCTAAAGTAACACCAATAAGTTGTAGTTGAGCAGCTATGGGCTTTAGATGGGAGCATTCTGAACAGTTAGTTGCAGTGCTGACACAGATGATTTAAGATACTATTTACTCACTTTAAGTACGGTTAACTTAATTTGACAGTTTTAGAGTAGAAAAGTGCAAGAATAGGTTTGGTCAGTAGCCTGTGAGCGCTGTAAAAAAAAAAAAAACAGTTGAAAACCAAATTACTTTTTGGTTGACATTTCCGTTAGTATATCCCAGCAACTATGGGCCTTCAGTGGACAAATAAGCAGCTACTTTTTGTCAGTTAATCGTTTGAATCTATAGATACATTTACTTAATATATATAAGGCAATTTGTTTTATAGATTGTTTAAAAAGTTATGGTTAAATTACATTTACAGTGGACATAAAGAAACAGGACTGGAATGACTGTCCCACATTTCTCTTTGTTTAAAACTGAGGTCAATGGAGATGCAGGGGCTTTGTTTAATAATTAGCTGCTGTGTGAAGCAGGACACAGGGAAAAAAATGACTTCGAGCGCAGTATATAGCAAAATGCAAGTGAGAATGTGGGGTTTAGTTTTTGGTAAGCTTGTTTAGGAGTATGTTTGGTTAGATTTAGAATATAACATAGCATAGATGAGTTTTGGAATTATACATGTTCATTCATACACTATCCTACTGACCAATCATAATTGTTAAGGTTGGGTAACACTATTGTAGGTATCTGATAAGGCAATATGGTTTATGGTTTAATTTATTTGGTAGGGACAATGTACAGAAACATTACACTCAAAGAGACAAAGACATGCTGCAACATATTATAGCTGTAGTCCCTATTAACAATATATACAATGAATACATTGGAGTAGAAATGCAAAATGAGTCTAAAATACACTATAAAGACAATACAGTTTATTTGTCATATGCACATTGAACACAGGGTCAAAAAATGCAATGAAATGCTTTGGATCGGAAGAACCGTTAGTCCACCGCACAAAGAAGAAAATGTGGCGAACCGGCAACCAGTTATACACAGGTTTGTTTTCCGACTAAGCTACTGTAACCCCAACAATAGGCAGTTGATCAAAATGCCTGAATGGGGATGTTAGCTATCTTTCTGTGATACAAAAAATACAAACCTATCTATGTAGAACCATCTCATAATTATTGCACCTGCTACAGTGTGAGTATAGCTATGGAGACTAATCCTTTTGTAGTAGTCTGCAAGCTAAACAAGTTACCATACAAGTTACTATTGAGTTCTTTTTGACTGAATAGTTTCTGTAGCCTTTTGGCATTCAACAAAATAGGCTCACTGTTCAGTCCCGGAGGCTGGCACTTGCTCAGTCTAAGTCCTAAATCAATTTGAACAAAAGTAGACTTAGTGCATTTAGGCTCCACACGCAGCGGCTGGTGTTAATAGTTACTTTTAGTCCAGTTTCTTTCTCTTTCTCGTATTGGACGACTTCCTAATGTCAGACTTGAGCCTAGTCTGCAACCAATGAAACCTAACCTTTTAAAATGAGCGTCAATGAAAACAAACATTTGGCATTCAGTGATTGGGTGGTTGCTCCTGGCGTCTATACAACAACTATTTAGGCAAGGCCAGGTTGTGACCAAGGATTCATGACTAAACCAGGTCTAAACCAGGACTAATACATGATCTAAACTAGTTCCGAATTCACAGTTCACAATTCAATACGGTATGTGATACATGGCTCATGATACTGATAATCTCAATATGGCAGTACTCGATATAGTGCACATAATAACCTATGATATATCACGGTTTTTAAAGGAATTAATACAGTATTTAAACTCTATTCTATTCCAACTGTGAATACTTCAAATTTATCTCACAAATAAGTAAACTTTCTCAAAATAAGAATCAAAATGTAGGTACGGCAATCCGATATACCGATACAGAAGCCTGCAATACCAATACTTTATCTCCCAAAAACAAAATCTCGATAGCTCTATATTTTTTCCCACCACTAGTCCCAAACCCACAACATGACAAAAGTAACACTAAACTAAACTTACCTCAAGCTAAACATGGTCTGAATCAGGACTAAAAATAGATCTAATTAAGGTCCAAACTGGGTCCAAACCACTGCATTTGTGACAGTTATCACTTTGCATCAGTTCTGAAGTGCTAAAATTCTTAAAATTCATAATGTGTTTACGTTTATTCATATGATGTTGTATAAAATACAACCACCAAGTTAATTTCTAAGTAGTATATAATAGGTAGAACAATATCTAGCCATCAATATCAATATCCCACCCTCAAAAACATTTCTGCATTTGGTCAGTTCTTTCTCAAAATCTTCAAGGCTAAATTGTATTGGAATACTATTGTCACAGTGAAATGATTTAGCTTTTCATCCACACATGGAAACACTTTAAACTTCAGCACATCAACCGTCAACCAACAACCATGTAAATATTCAGTAATTTCACATAATTGAAGCGTAATTAAGTGACCATTTCCAGACTGGAGTGAAAATGGAGCTCTGGGGAAATCTAAACAGTAATGTTGTATTCTAGATTGTATTTTAGATTTCTTAAAAATTGTAGCAGTGTGAAATAGTCCATGGTCGTTGAATGCACATATTACTAGTTGGACGGATTTACTTGATACAAATTAAATGAAAAGTGGCAAAAATTACAATGAAAGATTTTTCGTGCGAATGTTACACTGTTACAATTCAACTGTTCAAAAAATACATAACTTTTTACTATTTCTGTAAGCCATCTGGAAAATTGGCTAGACTGTTCTAAAAATAAACTGATCTATTTCTTCCAACTTGCATCATTGACATCTGCCTGTCACTCTTCCTGTGTCTCCCATGAATCAATCGGCTACAGTGAAGTCAGATAGAAAGTCAGAAAGCGCATCTTAAGTTGAATTCTCAAACCATAATGCAGGTTGTGTCCTTTTGGGAACCTCCCCGATATTAGACCTCATGTCCGGAGCACCAGAGATTGTGGAATGCAGTGATTAAAGTGTGGGTCCCTGCAGGTATCTGTCAAAAGCACTTACTGTCTGATGTGTATTAGAAGCAGCCGACTGTGAAGCAGCCTCTCAGGTTTACGGTTGTCCAAATGGATGAAAAGTCAGGATTGTTTTGTAATGGAAACGCAGCAGAACATTTTTTAAACTTTTCATAATTTCTTGTGGAAAGTTTCAATCTTTGTCAAACTGTTTTGAAGTTGTGAAATTGCATACACTGGCATCCATTATGACATGATCTTTCTGAATGGAGAATGCTTGTCCTCATCATGTTATTGTAGGTTCTTTCTTGATCAATGCTGAGTTTAATGCATTGAGTCTTTACAGCATGTCCATATTGTCCTTTTACTGGAGCTATTGCCACCCCTACCCACCACCCAAGAGTGTTTTTGTGTCCTTGTGATGGCTTAAGAACTCTCCAAACATTCATTAATTCATCTTCTTCCATTTTTCCAGCCTTGTGAGAGAACCCATAGTAACATGTGGAGGACATGCAGACTCCACCCAGGATCATAGTCAGACAGCTTGAGGACCCACTACTTCTGATTCCCACACTTAGGTTATAAATTGTGTAAAAGTGTGTATGTGTTAATGGACTTTTTGAGGTCTTGTAGTCTTTCAAAAGAACTTATGCTACAGTCTACAGTCTCTATTTATTAGTGTAATAATAATTGTATGCAGGGCCCTGACATTAACTTTTTGGCTAGTACTCTTCAAAAGTTACTAGCCAACTTACAAAGAGTTGTTTTTTATAGTGTTTTTTTTATATATTTTTCCTTGTCAGTGTGTTTTTATATGTTGTAATTGAGACTGTTAATGGATAATCATATTTTCCCATTATTATATCCCATATATCTAAATTGGTGGCTAGTGCCTAATGATAGTGAATGTGTTACTAGCCACAATTAAAATCTACCTACATTTGGCTAGTTGGCTGACGCTACTGTCAAGCCCTGATTGTATGCGATGTTGTGACTTACGTAGATGAGGCGTTGCTGGTAGCGCAGATACAGGTTGTACATAATGGCTCCATCGTGAAGATCGTCCAGCGCAGACATGTCCTCCACAGACCGAATACTGCTCACATGCATGGGCTGCACCTTCTGTCGGGTCAGCGTGTTCTGCTTGTACGTGTACACCTGGAAAATGAAATGACAGGTAAAAATTGGGTTATATCAGGTTATTTTAGCAAAGTAGTTTTTAAGTCCTTTCTTCTTCTTATAGCTGACTCTAAAACCACTTAGGACTGATCAAACGGGGCTTATAGTCTGCTTCGATGCCCATTTCATTGCTGTGTTATACTTCATTTATGGACATTTCATTTATGAAGTCTGTATTTTCTGCCACTTTTTTTCTGTGAACTCCAGACGCTTGGTTCCTCCTTAGCCCCTCCCCCCTCCCAAGTCCCTCCCAATACAAGAGGCATTGGCCAATCAAGAAGCCCTCAAAAATTAAACATTTTATATAAATAATCACTTTAAAAGCTCTAGAGGTGACCCTTTGAGTCTGGACTTAATCGGAAACAAATTAATCAAACTCAAAATTGTGCCTGAATTCTGAAACACATTTTCATCTATTGTGTTTTTATTCTATTAAACACCAGCCCAAATTTTCAGGAAGTCCTTGTATCTTGTTCACTTTTGACTTAGCTCCGGTGATAAAAAATACTCTGAGCTCACATTTCAGCATATGGCAGGTGGAAGAGATGGGCCTCCGAGCTGAACACTACACTGAGGTACAGTCATCTGAGACTTTTAGACCAAATGACAATACACCCTTGCCTCATTACATAGACTTGATAGTTTAATATTAAAGGCACACTATGGTGGATTTTCAAGGTAGAGGTTGTAATAAAAATATCATCTTCTACCTTCTATGAAAACAATGAAACACTCCCTGTATATTCACATTCACGATGTTGTAGGTGGAATATCAACTTCTTGAGCATTCCAAGGGGCCGTTTCGATGACAACAGGTATTCAAAATCGGCAGAAAACGGCTGTATCCGTATCCGCGTTTATGCGGATATACTAAGGTGTGAAAATGAACATCCAGCAAACGGCGTTGGGCTGAGCTCTACCACTAGACACAGCACAACACTAACTAGAAAAACTCAGCTTTTTGTCCGGTTACTTCCTGTGTTAAACTTTACATCTTGTGGCTTTCTGTGGAGATGCTTATCTAATCTAATGCACAAGACAGCATTTATACATGTGTATCTGACAGGTACTACAAAATATGATTGTATCAAGCATAAAAACAACAACATTGTGAACAACATTCACCGGTCACCCGAGACCCATGGCTTTAACCAATAGCTGTTCAGGACGGAGCTGTGACATCATCGTTTTCAGAGAAGATGTGTATTGGGCAGTCTACACTGTGAGACCAAACTAC
>JAVQKC010058548.1:0-38035 GCA_036025475.1 Philypnodon macrostomus
TTTTGTGGTAATCGCGCAAAAGATACAAAAAAAATCAATGAATAAGGAACAGAATTTCCACATCATCACATTTTTCACATAAAGCTGTTCTTACATGACACACAGAGGTGGTAAAAGTACTCTTACTCTTTCTAGATTTCCAAGATTGTACTCAAGTAAGAGTTACTTCAAAATATTATTACTCAAGTAAAATTACAAAGTATTGTGCAGTAAAGCTATGGAGTACAATTTATTTAAAAAGTTACTCGAGTAAATGTAACTGAGTTCTACCCACCTCTGCCTGTTGCTATGATTAAGATTCACATACTAACAAAGGTTGTCAGTGACCAGTGTCTCCCTTGTTAGTGAAACCACAGGGTGTGAGAATTGGCCTCTCTTTCAACACCACCATACAACACAAAACAAAAGGTGCAAAATAAAAGCCTATCTAAGGCCTTTGCAGACTGTGTGTATGAGACGGTAAGGTAGAGTTTTCCTGTTGTAGCCAGAAGGTCTGAACCATGCCACCTCCCTGCTCCTCGATGAAATTGTCATCAGAACATGAAAGTGTCACAACATCAAACGGGACCTTTAATTGTGCCTGTGTGTGCAACTGCATGTGCGAACCAGACATCAGCCTTTGTATCATGTACACATCTCTACACATGTCCAGGGGCTGGGGATTTTTTTGTGCCCGTCTTATCTCGCTGTGTTTTGTGCATGTAAAATATGGATATATGAGATCAATCCTAATAAAATAACTATCTACATTAACCCGAGGCTGCAAAGATGGGAAATCCAAGTCACTTCTCCAACCCAAGGCCTTCTAAATTTGGTCAATGGCGTATCCATTTTACTGAAAACTGAAATGATGTATTAAATATAATGTGATGATCATTCAGACAATTGTCTTATTGAGATATTACTGTTTTAAGGTAGCTTATACAATTTCTGGTCCCACCACACTAACCCTGACCTATGTACTTTTTGACAATCATCATAGAGCTCATCAACTGCTGCTACAGACAAACCGATCAAATTTTTCAATAAATGTTTATTTTTTTGTTATTGCCATTGTGTGTATTTCTACTGTTACACCACCAGTCCATAAGCCTTTTGTCCACCCATCAGTCTGTCAGTCAGTCTGTCCTGAACATTAGACAGACAAACAGACAGACAGACAAGCCTGTGCATCTCTGATCACACCCCTCCCTCCCACCCACACACACAACAGCAGAGTCGTTCTGCCGAGGCGAGATTAAACAACAAAGTGGCTCGATTAATCCATTTTAAGTGATGGTGGCATTAGGGCCGTGGAAGGAGCCGGGTTAACAAACATGCAGTGGCGCAGCTGTGTGGGCTGCAGATAGAGAGAAGGGGGGACTGAAATTAATTGACCTCCGTCGCAGCAATTAAAAACAAAGAGCGGAGAAAACAAAACAAAACATGGGCTGGTGCCTGTGAAACAACACGCAATAGCGTTTGGATGAAGAGATGCCAAGAGAATGGGGATCAGCTTGAAGTGTGGTGGACTAGCCTAGGAGGGGAACCGTTTTAATAGTGATGGAAATACATGTTTGAATGATCACATGTAGAAAAAGCACAACGCAGAAGCCTGGTTGTAGGGATGTAAAAAAAAAAAAAAAAACAGTATTAAGAGATGCATTTCGAAACCAAAGTCTCAAAAGGGCATTTGATTTAAAACAATGTAGAAACTGCTGTCTTTACCTCCTCCAGTGAACACACAAGCCCAGCATTATTTTTTAATAAAAGATGGAGCAGCACTTCAACCAACCTTAAGAAAAGCACTATATAACTTATTTTAGAAACAGCTTGTTCAAACGACTCAATAAAGTTAGTCTGGAGCCCTTATAATTCTGTATATTGGCCACACTACAGAAGATTATGGTTTATATTGTTTTGTTAAAAACATAAATGACTTCAAAGATGAATAGAATAAAGTATTTTTTTGTTTTGGTCTGAGTATCAGGAGCTGGTTGTTACAAAAAAGATCTCAGTTTCAGTCACTTATGTAACCCAAAATAACATTTGAAATATACTATTGTCACAACTGATACACACCGACTTCCTCTTGACAGAACGTTTCGACACCACTGCGCTCATATCTGCAAATCTTCACAACCTTTTAATAAATCCTTTTGACTGTCTCCTCAGACCTTTACTTTTCTCGATTTTTCCGCCAACATTGCATTGAAATGGCAGAGCACTGGGCCTCCCACATCTCCGGCTTGTTGTTTCTTGTGTAAATGATGTTGTGTGTTCAAGCATTCGTTTATTCTTAATCCTCGACTTTATCCTCCACGATATAAACCCAGTGATTTTTTGGCAGCCCGGCCCGGCACGCCACTGGCACCGACTGCCTTTGATCGCCGGTCTTAACCACACACCTGAGTGATGATGGCTCTGCTTGTAGCCTTATCCTTGTGTGCTGCCACTCTTTCATTAACCACCCCTCCCATGAGTGCTCTAGTCCATGGCCCGCACAGACACCCATGTTTAAACTACTTATGGGCATTTAGAGGTGATCATTTTAGGAGATGATGTTGATGTCTCCCAAACCTAAACAACAAAGAAGACAAACTGCATGTCATCGGTCTGAGCTATCAAAAATAGAGCTAAAGAGGCTGTATGTTAGTTTTTTTTTTACCAAGATATGTCCCGAGATATTAGATATGTTTGAGTCAAATAATAATATATATTTATTTATTTATTTTAAATAATTTCCACATTCTAGATTCATAACTTTGAATTTTGACACCAGGGCAAATAATACTTCTTGTATCTGTAAATCTGTAAATAGTGAATTGATACAATATAGTGTTTTCACCAACTAAATCTGTTTGTTTGAAAATAAACTAGGCCATTTATGTACAGAAGATGATTGAGACAGGGGATTATTTGGTGACATAGAGACATAATTAAGTTGCAGCCTACAGGATACACAGATGTTTTGATGTTTTTTATGCAGGCGATTGATTGGTCAAAGCAAAATCAAGGTTGGAAAAGGTAGCACTTTTAATTGAACATAACAGTGGTTCTGAGTTAACGGTCAAGTCCTGGCATCACTTCACAAAACATGCTCTAATATAAACAACTCTTATTTGCTTCGAATTGTTTACTGATTGATGACGTTACCTTTGTTAATGCAATGTGTCAAATACATAATCAGAGCAACATCTGGATCTGATTCCTGCTCCTAACACAGCCTTATATTCTGTCAGCTGACTCAAATGAGAAATATGTACTGAGCACTCGCTTCTGTTTCCTCCCATTTAAGATTATGTCATTTTGATATACGCACAGAGAAATATGGAACATATCAGCTCTCTTCTCAACAGTTTCAACATTTTTCACGTCTTATGGACTCTTATAGCTCCTAATCTATCTCCATTGGACCGTCACCTTTATTGTGATAGAGACATGTGTCTGTAGTTTGAGAGAGAGAATTAAATGTGTAATAGAAATCAAACCTCTATTCAGTTGTTAGTGTGGATATTTTAACATCTTTATTTGTTTGTTGGACATTACGGATCGTCATCATATGCAGCAGTCTTGGAGTCTCAAACACAGCCATCCGCCAGCCGAAACAGGACCTTTAGCTTTCATCTGAAAAGATCCTCCTGTTAGTGAAAGGCAAATGGCGTATGCAAACCTTTATTATTACAACAGTTAATAACAGACAGGCCTAATGGGTCCCCAGTGAGCGGAGCAGTGGGTGGGGATATGAGTGAGTAACAAACAACAGTAAAGGGGGAAAATGAAAAGGGGTTAATTTGGTTTGGCTCAGGTGAGGTAATTATTCAGTTCCCTCACTTCACTGCACCGCCATAATGATTATTAACAAGCTTAAAGTACTGGAGGAGCACTGGGAGCTGTGGCTAACAACACGTGGCCCGTGAAGAGAGGAGAGAGAGAGAGAGAGAAGGGGGGAGGCTGGAAAATCATTATGATAATGAGGCTGGCCTTAATCACACACTGGCCATGATAATCTGCTGGGAGGGACCCAGGTTAGCAGGGTCACCGGTTTGTTCTACAGCACACACCCAGTTTGCTCTGTGTTGGCTCCTTACACCTCTCTTGTTTTCTTTACCATATTCTTCATATTTCGTACTTATTCTCCACTCCTAAATATATACTCTTGGGTGTTGCAGGCTTTGTGTTTGAGGTCACCGAAGGTCCCTGTGTGCAAAATGCAGATGATGCACTTTAACTATTTACTTTTACCATCTCTGCACACCTCGTTGGTTATAAAGTCTTCTTACACAGTACACTAAAGTTAATTGAGCAAAAAAGTATGACATATAAGTGACATAAACAAATATACAGCCTTACTATAGACACGTGTTATCCAATTCTTAGTTTTAGATTGTAAGATATACGTTTCTAAAATTGAATGGCTAAATTTGATGTTATGACACATTTATACATATATGAATCAGCATATATAGACTACAAACATAGACTAATTAACTGGAAGACTATGGACTCTTCTCTGAGTTAGACTAACCTGTAAAAGTATTTACCATCCCAAGAAGCACAAAGTCCCTAATCCTAGAAACACAGGTTCTTTTTGGATGGATGTTTCTTTGCAGACAAGACCAGCAGAGCCTGGGTTCACCTAATCTGCCTCCATGTGCTTCCTCACTCTCTCATGCTTCTGCTTTTGTTTCATTTGGACATCTGTTCTTGGCAAACACAGTAGCAACAGCACTACAACTCCACCAGCTCCTCGGAGGGTAGGGAGTCGATGTAGGCATGAGTTTAAAGGAAGGGTGGGGAAGTAAGACAGTGGACGAGTGACAAAAGCCTCACACACACTATGGACACGGTGAAGCGGGCTTGAGGCTGGGCTGTTAGCTTTAATTATGAGAACGAACCACCACAAGGGAACCGCCACAAGGGAGCCACCCTGTGGGTAACACCAGCTCTGGGCTTCCTGGTAGGAACTCAGGGGTTAGAGAGATGGGAATGATTAGGATTAGTGTGGTTTTCTGACAAAATGTTTCTGGTGAAAAGTGTGGAGAGGAAATAAACTGTGTGTGTGTGTGTTACTTACTGTTGAGACTGTCACGGCTAAGACTGGCACTGACATAGTCAAATTATACAATAGTATATGTGGCACAGCACATTTAATGCATAAACTATGGGCTGACACAATTTTAAATCATCATTTTTAAACAGACAATCAACTTTTGAATCTACTCACAGAATAAATGCACTGCTGTAGAGAGGTCTAAAGACAACAGTGTGTAACACGCTTGATCTCAGACAACTGCAGACTGTAGAAGGAGTGAAGCTGAAGAAAGACTGTAAAGCGTTAGAATTGGCCGGACATGTAATTGACAGGTAAATCAGCACAGGGAGGCAGACAGAGCAAGTGGTATCTTGACAGGCTTCAGGTTAAAATGATTAATTACCTTTAGGCTTCATGGGCCTGGCACTTCCTTTGGTTACTGCTGTGTGGTGAGCTGCTGGGGCCCAAGGCCCTGGGCCTTAGGTGATGCTGTCACAGGAGCATCTTTTTTGATCTTGGTGCAAAATGAGGGAAAGGGGGGATTGGATTTCATGTTTTGAGTAAATTTTCTGAAAAGTGCAGTAAGGTCAGGCCTAAAAGTAATTTACACCTCGCCAAAGTAACACTAAAACAATATACAACCCAAAACAATGGATTATTAGGACTATCACAGTATGACACAATGATATGAGCGAGAGACATACAACTGCGCAGTTCCAGTCATGTTTAAGTCCAAACGCAGTAAATTGAAAAATCCACCAACAAAAACAGAAATAAAAATGGGGTTATCCTCATTTTCCCAAAACATCTTCGTCTTGTTAGCCTATGTGTATTCATTTATTGGCTCTATCTCTCATTCACACCCCTTTTATCACCCTTAACACACCCGCTGCCCACCTAACCCCTCCCCTCTCTCAACTTGTGTACCCTCATATACCTCCCTACAAGATTTTTGGGTTTGTAATTTATTATTTGCAAGAGAAACTGTTATCAGAGTGAGTTTGCTATCGTAGGCCACATCATTAATCACAGAGAGCTCTCTCTTCATTTGTTCCCAGATAGGCTTTGGTTCGCTGAGTTCCAGGCACTGATATAAATATATAGGTGAGAGCACTCCCCACTTCTGTTTATCATCAAGTGAAAAAACACATCCTCCATATGCACAAACTGATGACAAAGTACAATAAAATGTTTCAAAACTTTAAGCCAAACCTGGGCAGAGGTTCTTCCTCAACATGTAACTGTATTAAATTATCCATATTGCATAATTTTCTCAAAAGAGCAGTTCTGGATAAGATGTTAGCCAGCCTTCTTTTGGGGTCAATGTGTCTAACCTCACCATATGGGATTGCTTAGGGTCTTAAGGGGAGAGGAAGGAGGGGGGGTAAAGGATGTGAAACAAACAGAAATCCATGCTTTCAAATGTAAATAAACGCAATCCAGAAACAGTTTTGTATTGTGATATATTAAAATTGTGTGTTTGAGCTAAATGCCATAAGGAAATGCATTTAATGAATACAAATGTGGATCTTCTTAACTACATTTATATTTTCCAATGTAAAAAATAAAAAAATAATTAAGTCAACGAACATCCAGATTTAATGTACAAAAGGACGGTACCAGTCTACACATTTTAGCTCTATGTTTGTACATATCCAGTGACCCACAAGGGATTATGGGAGAGTGAGTGAAAGGTGGCCTTGAACTGTAATCCTATTTTGGTCCCTCAACAAAGTATCCAAACCCAATTTACCATCCCAAACAGGCGGTCTGGAGCTGTTCAAGTGCTGCACTGAAAGAGGACTTTATGTTAGTGGCTTTTGTCTTCCTCACTCATTGTTTTATTTGCTTTTTATTTCTCGTTTTCTCATTTTTATTTCTAGTTCTTGCACGTTACTGTTTGCATATTGTGGCCATATTGTGAAAGGATGGTTAACTTCAGTAACTTAGCAACAGTAAATCAAGTGAAAAAGGGCTTATAGTGGGTTGGGACTTCTTAGAAGGTTCTTACAGTCAGTAACTACACCAGAAAACACAAAATACTACATTTCTGCTTATTTATTTATTAACAATATTCTCTCTGATCAAATAATGAATAAAAGTCTCACATTTATTTGTCAAAAAGAAGATCAACGGTAGGAAGAAGCAGATTACTCCTGCTTCTTCCTACCAGAGACATGCTTTGAGATTGGACAATTTAAATTATCCTTGATGAAAAATGGTTGTTTGTATCCGTGACAGCCATGCCACCCACCTAAGGCCCATAGCTGCTGGGATGGGCTCCAGGCACTTATTTGAAGAAGAAGACGAATGAAAACATGTATTTGCTTTTCTTGTGGTTCCAGCTGTGTTCAGGGTTAAGTGTAAACACTGATGTGGTGATCAGATTCAATCTCTTGGGGTTATTTTAATCTCTTGTTCTTTTGTGATCTCCTTACTGTCAGTTCACTCACCAGGTCATCTGTGTTTACATCCGATTCCTTCATTCTGGTCACATTGGTAATTACTTTGACCCATTTCAGGCTTAAAACCCTATTTATATAATCTTGTTCTTGCATGTCATTTGTATGTGGTCAATCGCAAATGTAAACAATATGCCACAACTCCAGATGCTTCAAGAATCAAAACAGGATTTTTGTTTTTATTAAATATGTGAGTAAATATATGAGTATGTGCTCTTTATCATTCTCAATATGTGATTCTTAAACTCCACTAGTTTTATATGCTTCTATGTGCACTGGGGCAGTAAATGTGCTGGGAATCCTCAGACAGACACTCACGGGTGGCATATTTACCAAGTGCTGGAAGTCAAAATGCAGATTATTCTTTGAGAAATAGAAAATGTAAAGAGAAAATAATAATACGGAACAAAAGCAAAGTCTTGATTTATGCGATCATTAGATATCATCAAGAGTTGATGTTTTTTTACTGTGCCCAAATTGTAATGAGCTAGAAAAGTCTTTGTTAAAACCTGCCACTTACTGCTGAAGAGGCAGTAAATTGACTCTGGAGCTAAGCATCACACAGCATGTTTAACTTTAAACGGCCATTCAAGTGACAGAGATTATTGTGCTAACGGAATAGAAATAAAACCTTAATTCCCTTGGCTTAGCCAATCTATGCTTGGTTGTACACTCGTTAAAAAGAAGTGGATGGATGATGGTGGAGTAAAGTAACAGGGAGGGCCAATTGTGATTCCCAGGGCATTCAGCAGGCTACGGTTATATGGTAAAGTGGGGTAAAAAGAACTGTTGCTTTTGGGGTAATGAGAACCTAATGATGTTTGACTTTTTTCTCCCTTGGTTGTTCTCGGCCAATCAGATCTCATCTCAACACAGCTCTCTGAGGAGGAAAGAAAGCGCTTAGGAGAGTTTTCTATGCAGGCGAAAGATGTTGAAAGATTATCAAGACTGCATGGGGGAAAGGGGAAGGGGCGAGCAGGCAGAGGTGTGAATAAAGCTCTTCTTTAAAGGTATCATTTTGTAAAAAGGATGGTTGGGTGTGTGGATGTTGTGGTTGGACAGCAGTGAGGAAAGATTCCGGAAAGGCAGGTTGACTAAAAGTAATGAGCAGTCTATCCGTCCACATTTCTATAGCCCATCCAGGTTCATAATCTGTCAATGCACTCTACACGCAAAGTAGAGATCCCGGTGAAGTCATCCTGTGCCCCTAAATTATGTGAAATGTTTTGCCTCCTAAACTCAGTATTTTGAAGAGCTTTTAGAGCCTCAGATCTTGTCTACACTTTGCGAAAAAGTTGAAAGCACAAAGAGGTTTTCATTTTGCCTAATGAGGATGCAGAGTTTCTAAACACTTTGCTGTTCTGGGTAGGTTTGTGGAGAAAGAATCGTGACCTATCCACAGTACAATACATTATAAGGCAGTTTGTTGTCACTGCATATTAACTGCCTACACTAGGAGCACGAGCTGGGTCACACACTAAAGCATCATTATAGTGCATTATTTGACTTTCTCATTCCTTAACTCTACAAACATACACAATGAAAAGGTTAGTGAGAAATCATTATAACAAAAGTTACAGAGGCTTAAGTAAAGAAGTCTACATTTAGATGAAGTATTTTGTTCCACAAAGAGAAAGTAGTGTGCCTTGGGAAAAAGAAATGAAAAGGTGAGACGTTTATTATATTATAATGAGCTCTTATACTGCCATATAATATTATACAAAACTATTTAGCGTTAATGACCAAATGACCACTATTAGTATTCACTGATACAATTTAGTCAGTGGTAAAAGTATATAATTGCTACAGCATTTTACTGCCTTTAAAAGTTATAGCCAAAAAGCCACATGTGACTTGTGGGGAAATCGAAAAAATAAGGAAGTCAGTCATTTACATTAATTTACCCTTTGAGCCTGTGCCTGACTGTACTGAAATAATATTGTAGTTTATAACACATGTTTTTTACCCAACGCTTGAATTCCTGGCTTAATGTAAATGTGTGTGTGTGTGTGTGTGTGTGTATGTGTGTGCATATGTGTGTGTATGTGTGTGTGTATGTGTGCGCATATGTGTGTGCATATGTGTGTATGTGTGTGCGTATGTGTGCAGACCATGGGCCCTTTCAAGAATTTTTTGCTGCCTTCCTTCAGAATTGATTGTCTGTGTCTGCTGTAATCTCAAATTAATTTACACTTGAACCCATCTTTCTTCTGGGCTCAATTTTAAAACAATGTTATAATTACCTGCCCCCCACATGAAAACCAAGAACTCAGACACTGATATGATGAGCCAGAATATTTTAATTCCCCAGGTACTTAAGAGACCCCTTTCTCTGCCTTTCTTCCAGCTAAGCCCCTCCCTCTTGTCTTATCTTGCAAGGTAATAAAGCAAAATGTTCCCATGCGTGGGGCTTAAGCAAAAGGTATTTGCCTGAGGGGGGACAATAATAAGTGGTGTATTGCTACACATTTACTCATGTATGTTCTCAGTAGGTCATCCCCTGCTTAAGAATGATGTTAAACACTGGTTTTAAGTTTTAAAATGTGCTGTAATAAAGTGAAAGTTAGAAAAAAAACATCTTACATAGTAAATCTAATTTCAAAAGACTATGCTTAATTTGTTTTAATTAAATGCTAAAGTAATGCAGCAATGTAGTTCTCTCTTGTATGGGGGGTACACACATCTTGCGGTTGTTAACAAGATTTGTTTTCCATTAATCAGTTCTGACGGGGGGCATTTGTGATATGAAACTCTTTAAGACTACCTGCTAACATCTGCTATTGATCTACGCTGTGGGCCTCCTCTTTGTTCCCAGCAGGAGTTGCTAATAACCTTATCAGCCATCTTTAGTTTTAGTAGAGTTCACCGCTGTTTGTTGTGAGGAGTTTTAATTGGAGAGGTATTATCTTACTAAATAGAGCAGGAATCGTCTTCAGTGATTTCTTGTGGCGCTGCCTTGTGCCGAAAGGGTCAGAAGTCGTGGGCCCAGGGCTGAAATTCTTTCACAGTGACACCTTGTGTTGGACTTACAGAGATAAGCACACACACAGACTGACTGCTGGTCATGATTAGGAAGGAAAAACATTGGTCTTTTCAAGTGTTCTCTGACATTCAAATGAATGTTGTTTTAACTGTCTCATACAACTGCTATCAATTACCTCAGTCATGTTCATTAATTACTGATCACTTAGTTTTACTTCAATTAACACAACCCTAAAAATACCTTTATCTGCAATCATTTTCAAGGCTTTAAAAATTGTGCAAATTGCTCCATTTTTGTCATCTCATTTTCATTTTGCCTGATGTTAAATTCCATGAAAAATGTGAAGCACTGGGCTATTTGTGTGTGTGCTGCTTATTGATTGAAGGCTAAGTATTTGTGTACGGAGTATCCCCTACAGGGTGAGCTGCTGTCTGCTGACAGACACGGCCTGCTGCTAAAACCATTGCAATAATCATAAAGATTAGGTTAACAGTGGGAAACAGCCAGGAAAGACAAGTGTTCACAGTAGGCTGTTATTTTTGCAATGGTACTCACAGAAAAATAACAAGCCTCAACTATATGTGCACATGGTGTTTTAGGCATAACTCAGAAGACCATTTGGTGTAAGCATTCTCAAATACACGATGATGAGAATTACATGAAATGTGAGTCAGAGGAGCTAACCATCTGCAACTAATACAAACTTATGTGAGACACACTTCACCAGGTCAGCCCCATGTAACCTCCCTGTGCAATTTTAACAAAACGAAATTAATGTTGAATACAAAGATGATTGTTTGATTAATGTATAGTTTTATTTAAACATATTTTATATAATTACTAGGAGCAGATAAGCAGTAAGTCAAAGAGGAACTGTAGTGTGGGAGCCAAGTGTTCTCAAAGCCCTACACTAGAAAACGTGTCATGCAAATGACTGTGACAAATCTATTCATAAAGGACACACAAAAACAAAACAATGCTTTTACAAGGTTAAAACTTCTGTCACTAATTAAATCTGCTGAAGGCACAGAGATATATAAATAATATTTATCAGCAATACAACTAAATTCACTATACATAATTCACTTTATGCACATTTTGTTATTGCAATTCACAGTGTATTACACACTGGATTATGCAAGAGTTGTTAATAATTTAACATGTCAGTGTTTATTTTCAACACGCGGCAGTTGAAATGAATTTGTTTGAATTTTGTCTCAGTTTTGTTTAGTTTCTCGTTTGATATTCTGTATTTTCTTGCCGCTTCAGGAAAGTGTGTCACAGAATGAAACAGATTTTCAAGCCTCATATAAATCATTGTTCTATTTGAGTTAGAATCACAACATGGTTTGTTTACAAATGTTAAGCATCTCTGTTCATTATTAACACATTAATGCTCTTGCCTTCAAAGCATTACTTTAGCTATCAGCTCTCCACTAGAGCCCTTTGAACATGGCTGTATAAATGTTTTTACTTTCTATATTTACATTTTGTATCTGTTGATTCTTAACTGCTATGTGCTTAGATTGGAGATGTGGCTATAGCAGTGTTAACTGTTACAAACAGTCTCTGACCTAAACCACTGCGAGAACCAAACAACAGAAGCACTGTTATTCCTCCACGTTGACCACTGTTTCCTCTCAGTGATAATATCTACAGTTCAGAGCATTTGATCTGTGCGTAACTGACACCAACCTCAAAGGGCCCAGACACATTTTACATCTGCTCTTTCTATCACTCCCTTTTCTTCTGAATGAAAATAGCCCATACACACAAACCTATCTGATATGATCACACAGTCACATGTGGGCTATTCATGTGTTTGCAACAGCCACATTTGTTTCTTAAACAGTCTAGGACATACAGTAACAAAAGGTCCACATATGGCCACTTAATACAAAGAATAAACCATATTCAGTGAGTGGCATTTCTCTAGGCCGAAATGTCTTGTTGATGCCAAAGGTCCCAGACAGGCTGCTTCTATGACAGGTAGGCACTATATAATTCTGCTGAGGACAGACGCCCTGCTCTTTTAGTTGCACAGATATTGCAGGCTATAGAACTACAGCCTGGCAAAATGGTCCTGATGGTAGATTGTGTGAGTTGCTATGGATTTGCTGTCAGTTGCCTGCACGGCTCTCCTGCCTGTGACAGAGTGATGGCTCTGAGGCCTTCACAAAACTATATGGGACTGAGTTATAGTTACTTCTACTGTCGGGGTTTCTGGTTATAGTGCCTCATTCACTGTCTAATGTCTGTCTTCCCAGCACCAATTTCCAATGCAGCCAGATACGGAGAAACAGAGAGAAGCGCTCTGCATGTGACTACATAAAAATACTGCTTCTCCAGCAAATTCATATTTATATAGTACAGTGCACCTAGCTGAAATGCATTTATATTAGAGTGTAAAAATAACTGGCCGTAATCCTCCATCAAATAAGTCAGTCCGTTTCTATTGCCTCATTTGGCAATTAGACCAGTAACAATGCACTCTTCCAAGGGGCAAGATTGCTAAATGGTCAAATAACGCCTCAAAAATAAGAAAAGTGTCAGAGAAAGTACAGGATCAATGCGACTGTTGAACACATAGCTTGGGTGGATTTAATGAAGCCCTCTGTGGTGGCTCTAGTTTTTACTCCTCCAATGACATTTTCATTGCATTTGTTTTAGCAATAAGTGTAAGAGAACAAGTGACGGAGACAGACAGAGAGAGGCAAATGGCTAAAAATACATACATCATTGTTTCACCAAAGTACCCCTGACATGACTTGTACAGGCAGGTATCACATTTAATATGAAGACAGAAATAATGGGCTTGCCACGCACGACTAATTTGATACCACCATAATAGTTGAGCAGTTATGATGTGTGAATAGCTGACATATTAGTATTTACTGATACAATACTAACTCAAAAAGTCATCCAAAGTGCAAATCATTATGTGGTGAAAAATTATTAGATTACAACTGTGTCAATTCTATCCTGGGCACCAACTGGAGTTTGACAATTTGTTCCACATACCCACACTTACATGCTTTGGCGAAATGATTTTTATCACAGCCACTTTTAAAGAGCACTCTACTGCAGTTTAATGACTTGTTCAATTAGTAGCCAGAATGAATGTAATATCCTGGAATAACACTGTACCCCTGTGAAAAGGTTACACTGATATTATATCGAAGAGCCCTGAGAGAGATGCCGAGCCCACGAACGCGAACAAAGCTAAGGTCAGTGATATTGCAAGGCGATATAGGATAATAAGTGCCACAATTTCTAGTTACAGATTGTTTTTAAATTCTTTTAATTGCGTCTTCCTGGTGCACGTTGGGGGGGGTGGCGACCCTCCAAGTGGGCTACGGGGTCATTCTTTGGCAGCAGCCTTTGAAGCCCCGGCGTCTCCCTCTCCCATCACTTTGTGTGGCCTTGAATTGCAAATTGTTTTAAAATACGCATAATGAGCAGTGGCAAAATGTTGAGGCTCTTTGTCTTTCTCTCACTGAGCCTTTAGCACTAAACTAAATGAGTTAAGATAGCTCTATTGAATTACAAACGATTATATTACTTACTCCTGCCCAGCATAAGCATGCATAATGAAAGAGAGAGGAATCACGTGGACTGTGAACCAGACATGTTCATCCAGATACAAATGATGATTTTAATGATGCTACCTGATGTTATTGTTAACTGCCAGGGAATGGGCGTAATTATGCACTGGGGGAAAGTTTTCATATTAGCGAGTGATAAACTGTTTAAGTGTCTATGTCTTTGATAGCAGGCCCCTAAGCATACAAATCACCATCTTTGTTCTTTACAGGAAGGCAGTTGGCTATCGCAACTTCTGTGGCATATTTAACAACATGTTTTACCATCTCATCCAGGCTTGTATCTACAGCAGTACACGTGTTCAAATGAAGCAATGTTATTCATTTAAGGTTAAGTTACAAATAAGTAAATTAATATAAAATGTTCAGGTGTATTGGCCATAAACACACACAATTATTATTATGTAGATACAGAATATGAGCCTGTACATTGTATCTACCTCATTAAGTAAAATGTAATACACTGTGTAACAAACTGTAATAACATGTAACTATATTGTACCTAACCCAAACCTTAACCTCAACAATGTACACTGTAGTTACATGTTATTACAGTTTAATACACAGTGTATTACATTGTACTTAATGAGGTAGATACAATGTAGTTAAGGGCTATGTCAAATAAAGTGTGATTGATAACTTTACCAAACTCTCAAATATTTACTCTTAAAATAAAATAATAAAAACCAAAATAATTATCTATGTATGCAATTAGGTGTCAAAAGAGTAAACAAAGACAATATTATGATTTATTGATTAATTTCATTGAGTTATATACAGTGCATTGTAAATACTGTTTATTGGGTTGTACAGTGAGCCCTGCAGTACCAGTGCACTACATCGTTTTTTGCAATATGGAAACCGAAATCAAAAGACCACCCAAACAAGATGATCATGTGTTTTTACAAGTCTTGCACATTTATCAATAACACTTTAATACTGCTTCACAAACCCGAAGGTCAAAACCCTGTCTCTGCAAGCACATTGTCTCAGACAGCAGATGTATTAAATCTAAACTCTTATTGTGCCACTGTTATCAAAACCTGACTCAACATTCCCTTTGACACCAACACAGTGGACAAGATGGCATGCCACTTTGAAAAGCGATTAAGTTCGTCTTGGGGAGAGCCATGGCCACTTCATTGGTGGTTCAAAAGCCACATCTAAACTCTAAAAGAGTATTAGAATGCATTTCATGCTCGGCTCCCTGAAAAGTGCAGAGCTGAAATTTACACCTTATTTGATGTCCGTCTCCCTGCTGTTAATTGGTAAAAGGATCCCTGACCCTTTTGATCTGGACCACAATCCCCTAAATGCCCAAGTCTGCTAAACTGTTCGGCAGGAGATATACCCTTCCGTTGCCCGGCAATGTAAAGACCAGCTCACTCACACACACTCGTCCCCCTGGCCTTTTTTCTTACTCCATCCTTTTGGGCTTTCTTGCCTTTGGTTTACTTCCAGACTGTGGAGAAATAAGAGATGACAGTTGTTACAGATATGCTGGTTTAATTACTTGTCAGCTTAGAGCCCATATCTCTGCTGCCCAACGCTGAAGCTTAACTTTTCTAGTAGCTTAAAGCATGACCAGCCTCCAGTGCTTTAGTATTTAGCCATAAAACCCAGGAAATCTGAAAGATAAAAACCACGAACAGCTTTTCTAATTTTATGGGGGGAAGAGTGGGCAGTTTTCTGTCACTGTTGGAAATGGCTTTCTCTCTCTGTTCCCCTCTGAGCAATAGTGACAGAAGAAGAGGGCTAAAAGAGAGGGAATCTTGTAGAGAATGAAATTACATCACATGAAGGGGTGCATTGGTGTAGGATAAGCAGAACGTTTCTCATGGCATGTGTGCCACTGTTGACACTTTTAAGTCTGTTTGCAAATTGATAGATGTGCTTGAGCCTTTTTTTTCTTCTCCCTTTTGGAGGAGGGCCATCTTAGACTAGCAAATCCATTTAGCAGTCTATAGAAAACACAGCTGCTTATTCTGCAAGCTTCCACACAGCATGGCTAGGACGGCTGTAGGTGGTTAGTCTGAACAGGTGTATTGAAAAGTAACACTTCTTCTACACAGTAAATGTTAACTAAAAAGCATGCACTGTTATGCACTCACTGGCTAATTTATTAGGAACACCCGTTCATTAGCTAGTTAACACAAATGAATAATGAGCACATTATGCAACTATAGGCCGCATACAGATTTTGTGAAGACGACTTAAAGTTCACAATAAACATCAGAATAAGGGGAAAGGGTTAATGTAAGAGACACTGTTGCTGGTGCGATACAGGGACAGGTCACACGCAACCATTTCTAATATCCAGGGCAAAAATGTTGAGCTGCTGAGGTTGAAGGGTCACGGCCACACTGATTCAAAATTATAGAAATACAATATTAACTCAGATAACTGCAAAGTCTGCAGAACACTATTAATGAACTAAGATTGAAAACTACAAAAGCAAAATATATAGTAAGTTTCTCTTTTTTTTTAAAGAGTTTTTCCTTGCCGCGATGGAGGGTCTAAGGACAGGGGACGTCCTGGGACAGTCCTGTTGTTTGTGTTATTGATTGTCTATTAACTTGTTACTGTTTGCAATGACCCTGTTTATTGTTTACATACATCTCTATTTTGTGAAGCCCTCTGAGGCAACTGTGTTGTGATATAGGGCTATACAAATACAATTGAATTGAACTAAAATCAAACTGAGTATATTTTGTGACTAAATTACCTTCTTTTCTTTCATAGCCATTTACTGTATTGTACAATACAATTTTCTCAAGCCACACAGGGAGCAGGAATGGTTAGCAGTGAGCAAATAGAGCAGCCAAGTTTTGGACACATGCCCGCTTAAGAACCATTGTTCAGCGTTCCCTCAGTGTTTATCACAGGCTTTGTGTCCCACCATGATACATACTTTTCATTGAAGCAAAACAGATTATTTGTTACCATAGTTTCACCATTGCTCATTTGTACAGCAAAGCATAATAGGTTTATAGTGAGGAAATAAAGCCCCTTTCTAGACAGAAAAAAAGACAGATTACCTGTTCTTTTTGGTGATGATGTTCATTGTGTTTGGGTTTCTGGCTCCCATTTTTATGTGTATTATAAGAAAAAACATTTATGGTGGTGTTGTAATAAGCACACTGGAGAAGAACCTGACTTTTTTTTATCCGTAGGAACGTGCATTTCCAACAGAATCTATTTAATATTTGCAAGCATTTGACAATAACTGCATTATGAAATGGTGATTTGATTGATCCAGGCCTATGGATGTAGGTGTCACTTGAAGAGAGTGCTAACCACTTTGCCACCACAAACCCCATCTTTAGTTGATATATGTATCCAATATTCCTAAACCCACTAATTCACTTTTGTCCACTATTTGACAAATGCACCTTTCATACAATGTGTATTACACCATCACATAAAAATGTATATTGTCAACTAACCCTTCAGTCTACCCTCTGTACTGTAGCTACTTCAATATGAGCCTACAAATCTTAATGATGATCATCTCACATGGCTGAGCAGTAAAGTTTATACAGAGTAGTAATGACATTATTTTATGGTCATCATTTGAATGGCTTTTTGAATGGATCATAAAGCAAAACTGTTTGCAGTCGGTCCTCTCATGGAACCTCGGCCTAACAGTGAAAGGCTGAGATCAGCTGACTGCTAACACTATTTACAGCCGCACATAATTCCATTGTGGCAGTGCTATCAGAGTAAATATGCTTAGCCCAGTGATGCATACCCTTTAGAAAATGAAAGCAAGATGAGATAGAGGTCACATGACTGCAGAAACACCTTTTAAAACACTTAATGTGCTTTCGCTGATGTCCAAAGCATGTAGGTTATTACCGCTGTTGTGTGAAAGCTAATTAATGGATAATTTGACTGATATCCAAGACACCCAGTGGCTCTGACCTTCATGAACCTGATCATTTTTCAACTTGAGCCTTTTTTTCTCCCTCCTACCATCCCTGTGAGGTCTGTTTATTTTGTGTGATCAGTCCTAAATTGAAATTCTGCCTTGAAGGGCAATAATATAAGGGGTAGCCATCTGTGAAGAGGGGTAAACTATGGTTGTGATATTACATTGCAATGGTAAGACTTTATCATTAGACTCTCATCCTTTACACAGTGTAATAAGAGTATATTATTTTTATACATGACAGCTGTAATGAGCCAGTGTCGTCTTTTCGAGAGCTGTGATTGGCCAAAGGTGAAACAAATGATACATAAAAAACAAGTGTAATCAGGGCTAGGCAATACATGTTTTACCAAACGCCAATTATTTTTTCTTGTATGAATTTTCAGAGACTTACTTTATCTATGGCCCGTTTTATTTGTTCCAGTCCAATGCTTGAGAAGTATCTATTTGGCTATTTGACTGTACACTTCATTTTATATTGTTTGATTGCTGTGGGAAAACTGCTGTGATATACAATAACTATATCTAATTATTATGAGCATCAAATCTGAATGTATGTTACCATAAAGCGTGCTGATAATGAAAGAACACACATACTGTCACACCACAATACGTTTGAAAAATACTGATTCAAATTCTTGATATAATTACTCACCTCAAAGTTAAATCTAACCGAAATTTGTTTTAAATAAAATAAATAAATGCAACTTAAAAAAAATAAATACAAAAATATATATATATATATATCTTGTCGTTGAGGAACTGAGGGGGCTTAGCAAAGGTATACATTTTAATTTTGCTCCAAGCAATGATATCCCATTTAGACATGGTTCAAACAGTTATTAACAGTATTGATCTATGTTTGAGTGATTGGAGGCCAGGGGAGGCAGATGAAGTCAAGCGTCATGACCTCTTGCCTGAGGACGGGAACTGCCTGACACCGATCATGTGAGTCTGCTCCAGTAAATGACATCTGGATAATTCTAGATAGACCTTCATAAAACCAGTGTGTGTTTGGGTAAGACCAGTAGATAGCTGAAAGTTAAGTATGGTGCAATACAGTATAAAATATAATAGGTTTCACAATATCAGAAACTCAATGTAAGTATTGGATTGGCAGTATTTCGATGATCATTTCTTGAGATAAATTTACCTTTACCTAAATGATAGCAGCGATATAGTCCATGGATTTACTTACTTCAAAGCAAGTATAAACCAGAACTAAAACTGGGTCTCAATCAGGACAATAATAGGACTAAGCCAGGACTCATTTTAGGTCTAAACTATGTATAATTTGGTCTAAATCAGGTCTAAATTGAGACAAAATAATGGCCATAACACAATTTCCTTTTCATTTCTAAATAGATAATCAGTTTGAGTACATTTTTTGTCCATTGTGTTTGCTGATATTACAATAACAACAATATATATTTTGGTTTAATCTGTGCAGTTACAATATTCACAGTGGCTGCCAATTGCCATACTACAGTATAAAAGACAGTGAACAAATATTTCAATTTAAAAAGAGAAAGCTAATGTCTTTTTTGGATTTCGCCCAATTTTTTTTTCAGTTTATCCCATTAATTCAACTGGAGGAGCTTAGCATACCAAATCTGCTCTTAATTATTTCTTGTGCATTCTTTAGAAGCACCCCCAGATTTGTATTCAACACTGAGCCTACTATAACCACAATAGAAGATGATCTTTTTCAAAGGCATAACTGAGCTATTAGAGATCATTAAACATTAGTGCAGGATGTCATTAGGTTGTTACTGGCTTATCTGGTAATTTTATTAAGTACTTCATGCAAACACCAGTCCCGAGAAGTAGGATTTTATACCTCTTTTATTAGTGTTTTTCTCATATAATCATCTATAGAAAAACTGCCAATTAAAGCAGAGACAGTTTAGTGGGTGCATGATGATATATGCTTGACTATGGTATATAACTGTAACTATAACTGGTGTATAACTGATTAATTAGTGTTTATTTGTTTTTATATAATATGTTACCATGTTGACATATTGACACTGCAGTATTGTCAACACAAACCTAGGCCATTTTGGCACGATATGGGAAAAGCATGCGATATTCCATAACGATGTTGAATATTGGGAAATCAATACTATTGCAATATTTTGATTGGAACTGCAGAAAGAGTTCCTGTATTTTCAAAACTACTAGACGAAATGAGGAAACAAAGCCAAATTAGGACATATATTGCCGATTCTTGCGATACGGGTATTGCAACAGCAGATATTGCAATAATTTTTCTATATTATGCAGCCCTGGTATAAATAAATGGTAACCCATAAAACAAACTGAGTGACAGCGGTATGATCAGAATCAGTAGCCTGGGATCTACCGACAGAACAAAAAGTGATTTCAAAAACTCAAACCCAGCAACAAGATCTCCGGGGTCAAAAGGTTAAGCTTTTGATCCTTGTAAAGATATGCTTTGAAGGGTGGAAAAAAGAAATATTGTTAAATGAGAACATGTTTGCATTCAACACTACCTTTCTGCTAAGCACACGCCCTTTTGAAGTCCTGTTTGTTCGGAAACACTCCCATCTCATTGAGCCCAGGAAATTCCCAACAGTACAAATACCTAGATTACAGCGGCTAATCTAAACCCTCTCTGAAACTCAAAGAACAGGCTCAAAACTAATATTTGAGCTCATGTATCACAAGTGAGCCCTTTGTCTGGTTCTGACTCATAAAACTGTGTGCTGTCATCTGGAATCTGCTCATGACAAATAGAGCAATTTAAGACTAAATGCTGATCTTCAACAAATATGTCATAATACGATTTCACTTAAAACACACTGAACACGCCGTTTCTTCTTTAAGGCTCGCCGTGTTGAGACCAGGGTCAAAAGCAGGGAATTCTGGGAGCTCCCATTTGCCTGTGCTGCCAGAACATGATTCCAGATGATTCCTGGCCACGCTGCTGTCAAAGTCCATGATGAATGTAAAGACTCCGGTGGGCCTCAGTGTTTATTTAGACCTCTTGTTTCTAACCAAGTCCCCACAGAAAAATTGGGCACTCAAGTATTTCACTAAAACATAACCTTACCAGACAACAATCGGCCACCAGGGGCTTCCCTCCGCCTCCTCCCGCTCCCCATTTTCCTAATCCAACAGAAAAGCCCGATTGTTCCGTATTGTGGGGCCTGAGATGGAGACCTGTTCAGGACCGGCAGTGAGGGGCAGCCAAGTGTGCAAGGCTTTCCAGTACATTAGGAGTATATGAAAGAGCAACTGACCAGGCTTAGATTGATAAGCTGACTCGGCACAGGACAACATATGGGAAAGCGGTAATCCCCTTTCTCTGTTGGAACTGTGGGTATTTTTCTTGGGGATTTGAGTATAGGGGAGACAAATATGGATGGCTCTAACATCCTGGAAAAATAGTGCAGACAGCTGCTGCTACTTTGTGGATGCATGTCCCGATAAATAATTGTTTTCTATCTGTCACTGGTTCTTTTTACTTCCTTGTTGGCCAGGACATGTATGAAAAATAATGCCTACAATACACATTCAAGAGCACTTGTAACACTGACACTTTTTGCATGAGGCGTGCTTGTAAAACATTGGTTCCCTTCCATTAAAGTGTAATATATGACTGTTTTTGCCTTGTAAGCAGCATGTACATTCAAAACGTTTTTCATTTTTAGCGTCGCATTTTCGGTTCGTCTTTTCATGGCTTCTATGGAGCATGTGTCAAATCTCTTAGTGGTTTATTTTGTGATGGTATCAGAACAAATCAACATTTCTGAATAGCACCCACATTCTATGCAGAAAAGTACATAAATAAAGTGTTTTTACATTCAGAACAAGCACCATGACGAATGTGACCTAATGTGGGATTCACAGACTGTGCTTTAAGATATTGACTTCAAGCTTTGTTTTCATTCCAAAAATCACAAATGTGCTACAGATGGAAAAAGAGCATGACAATGTCTTCTGCGGGAAATACACCAAATGGAATATGATGCAAAAGCGTATGTCTTACCTCAAAGATGCCAATGGTTTTGTTGACAAGCTCCATTTCCATGCAGAATAAATGATGAGGGAATAGACAAAAACATGATCATCTAACTATGGATATGCATATTCAAGCAGGCACAACTGGCTTCACATTTCTTTTCACTGCGAAGAAATGTGCATTTTCCTCATTTATTAATTCAAAATCCTATTCACGGTCAAAGAATGGAGGTGAGCATAATTGTGTATTTTGTCAAATGTGATCAAATTAAATTGGAAGCGGAATAAATTCAGCATACTTGTATGCTAGTTTTTCAGAAGTGGTGTCCTGGTTTTAAATCCCTAAGTCTCAAGTGGGCACATCACAAAACCAACACAGTTTGGCAGCAAGCTGGCAGTCTTTGCTCATACGAGGCCCAGAATTTAATGAGCATGAATAATGAATACTACTCAACATGCTGGTGACTGAGTAGGCTGCCAGTTATTAGGTCAATGAAGGCCTTGTTTAGCAGGAAAAACTCACTGTCTCCAAAATGATGGACTCCCACCATCCACACATTTACCTCATGCTTCCTACTGACTGGAAATAACTTGTGTAATATGACAAATCTGCAGACACTGACAGACACATCGCACCCGTTCATCTGAGTGCTGTCCACAATGTCTATAGGGGCTCTGCTTCTAGTATATTACATTTCTTGTATAAATTCTGCTAACAAGGTATCTAATTTATTCACCAAAAGTTTAAAGGGCCCTTTTCTAGCTTTTAGAATTACTTTTTTTCAAAATGTCAAAATAGGCATTTTAGATTTTTTTGGGATGTGAAAAATGCAATATGTATTTTAGAAAATCTGCGAAAATACAGTTTTTGCCTATTTTTTGGCTTTATTGACAAGACAGTGTAGTGACAGGAAACCAAGAAGAAGAGTGAGGAGTGACATTCGGCAAACTGTCAGAGACTGGATTCAAACCCATGTCCGGACAAGCATTGTAAGCTCTGAATGGTGGCATGCTCTACCAACCAAGCTAAACCACGGTACAGGAAATGCTTTCTCTCTGCTAAAAAAAAGCTAAAATTAGGTGCTTATTGAGGCCCTCCAACTTCCTGCCGGCCACGCCCACCTTACTACTACAGCCAATGCAAACAATGGAAAGTAGTAGCAGAAAGGTAAAGTTGAAGAAATCTCAGAAAAATTGAGTTTATTGAATTCAGAGATTCCCTTTAAATCTCCAAATGATTGTGTTATTATACATTTATTTCAGTCCAAAATCTTAACATTTTACATTTTCACTATGTGATTCAGTGCTTTGTAGACTCTGATATGTGTGCTAGAGAAGCTAATAAATACCAAATTCCTGCACAGGGTAGTGCGTTTGGCCCTAGAGCTACAACTGCAATACATTTTAAATCATAAAACAGGCATTCAGACTGCTGGAAGTGATGGCAGGCAGATCAAATGCTCCAAATGTGTCACTCAAAAACAGCTGTCAACAAGTGCACTTTCAAAAAATCCGCTGTTTAATTATTGACTATTTGAATCTTTGTTGTTTGCTCACACCTTCTATCTCCCCGTCTCTCCTACCGACACACTCTTCTATCTCCGTACTACCTTCCTGAAGATTAGACACAGGATCCAACATGAAAGCTGCCGACCCGTGTCTGGGACTGTCACAAGTCTTTTTGCTGCAGGTGCCGTACCCCCCTTTTCAATGGGACATCCTCTCTATCTCCCAACCTCCTCAGCACCTGCTAGGTCACCACTGGGAGCATCATATCACCACTCAAGAACCGCCTGTTCAAAACCAATGTCGAATTTCTACATTTTAAGCCCCATTTCACAGAGACGCAGGAGTTGGGACCCCCACTGTTTACACTATGAATGTTCTGCAGGGTTGCTTTCATCTGCTCCTCATTCATTTGTAAAAAAAAAAAAAAAACACAAAAAAACACAAAAAAACCTTTATTACAGTACAGAAAAAATCATAAAAAACACATATTGTAAAATGCAGTATAAAAACTGATGATATTTAATCTAAAAACATTTTGGCAGGTGCAGAGAAAATGAACCTGGCCTTACTCAAGAGATGCCTGGGCACCAGAATACATTATGTTGTGTTGTGACTGGATTCTATCCTAATTAAAATAAGTCAGGTAATTAGCTAAATCATCTACATGTGTGTGAATAAGTATAAATGTTGAGGGTGACTTTAAAGAGTTAATGTGAGATGCTAGCAGTGCTGCCCCATCACTGTCAGATGACACCTGTCATGGCCGTCGCCCTGGGCTCTGGCAAAACACCATCCAGAACCATTCAGGTATCAGTCCTGTTCCTTGTCTCAGGCCATATGTTTCTGCTACTTCTGTCTGTAAAATCACACTTACTACAACCACTGCTGGTTGTTTACAGAAGTTTGGGCCTCCTCTGATACATTCCTGCTTGTGTTTGCATACCTTTTCAGCCCCATAGATAATACATGAGCTCCGTTCACTTTTTTACATTTATTTAATTTTAACAAGAGAGGCTGCCATATGCATGGGAGAATAAACGAAGACCTAAACTGACAGCACCATCTGCCTAACAGTTGACGTCAAGAGGATGGCCCCCACTCAACATTTTGCCCGGCTCTCAGGAGGATGCCACATTGTCATCAGTGCTAATACTAAATATTAATAATTTGTTGACCCCAAAGTGTTTAGAAATCACTGATGCGGGCCCATATTGCCCATCTGAATGGCATATGCAGATGTCAGGTGAGAAAAAGAGGACTGTGTGTGTGGTGTTTTCCAGGAGCTCAGAGACTAGACTTCACCACAGCTCTCATGAATATTACATTGTTCATCATATCCACAAAGCTCCTCCTCTCATTCTACCACTCACTTCTCTGGCTAACACATAAACACACTCTTTGGCAAAAAAAAACAGAACCACTTGATACAAACTATATGAAAAGCATTATACACAAATTAATTCAGAACTAATGTTAACCTAAACCAGCCAGTTAAACCGGCATCAACAAGGCTTTTTTGGTCCCAGAACTGCCAATCACTGGATATTATCTTTTTCAAACCAATCACTGCATGTCTGTCATGTATGAGAAAATTAATTAATTTATAAGCAGGGAATTCCTTATAAAATGGCCAGTGGGTGCACCAACACTCAGAATACAGTCATGATGATCGTTCCTAGTCTGTGATGCACTCCTCAGACACATCTCTCCAGACATTAGACACATTTCACCTTGACATCTGTTGTGACGGCTTCTGTTTTTCCCTGTTACATCTTTATTAGTTTGTAACTAATGGGGACACTGCGGGATGTCATTTGATGAGAGGCTCCATGTCACTGAGCCTGATTTATTCCCAGCATTTGCTCCGCGGACGTGCCAGCTGACCCGGTCCAACCCGCGCCCTCCGCCAGCTTTCACCACCGCACCCCAACCAAAACACTCCCGAAGAGCTAGCTGCTAAGCCTCACACTAGCCGTCCTCCATCAAGGTGCAGTAACTTTATATGTTGAACAGCCCCCTAAAACATTTCGCAGATATCCGATTAAATTTCGCCGGGGATGCGAGTTGATGATGCAGTGAGTGATTATGCGTGCAGTCAGCATAAGGTCCTTTCTGCTGACGTCCACTCATGAGTTATAGCAGCACGAACAACCAGACATTTTTGAATTAATCCTCAGATCACAAGGAACACAGTTTGGGATGTGTAGGAGATGTTGGACAGACTATTACAGCTACCATACCAGTGAATGATTGATCATTTTAAAATATTTTTTGGAAACCCTAAGTAAGGCTGCAAAACATATTGCAAATGTATTATTGTAGCACCAGAAAATGCATCTGATGGAATTTAATGTATACTGTGAAATATTATATTTCTATATTATGACCAATTAAAATTTTAATTAAATTATTATGAATTACTTTAGTCTTTAAATGTAGACCTTCTTAAGTTGTAGTAAATTGTTGATGTCTCAGTTTTGACCATAAGTCACGACTTATATTTCTTTTTTCACGACTTATATTTCTATTTTTTACTTTACTATGCCGATGTCAGATATCTTATTAAAAGCTACCTAAATATTGCCAATGAAAATCCAGATATCACATATTTTTATAATATTTTGCATCATAGTTTTTCACTTTTGTATTGTTGTTGTTTTTCTAGTCTTCCTGTTGCATATTAAATTCTGCAAATAGCCAGATCGATAAAGCACTATGCTATTAAGATTGCTCCACATCGATCTGGGACTGCTCCCGTAGAATCTGTCTGAATCTGATATGACGTAGCCAAACAAGGAACTGCTAGATTAGTCATTTAATTGAATAAATTACTGTTGTGTGATTTTGACACATACATACTTACGTTTTTCAGCGTCCCCATGTTGCTTATAAAGTTTGCTAAAATGTTTGTTGTTGTCGGCAAAGCTAAAGCCCGCCTACTCATGGCAATACTGCTACATGGTATGGTCAGCACCACCAGTGGAGTCGATCAGACGGCTCAGTGGGAGCGGTACAAGATGGATTTTTGGGAGTTTGGAAAACTACAAATCTCGCGAGAATTCAGCCTGCAGCACAAGCTTCTACAAACTCATCATTCCAGTTCCATTTAAGTCTTTGTAGTGTTTGGCAGCATAGTTTGGCTGCCACTATGCAGGAAGCAACAGCTCTATTACCACGCTAACATAAGCTTTCTGGTCGTTTATACAGTCTACCCATTGATTGTACCGAGTCACAATGCCGAGATGCATTTGTTGGCAGGCAGCAGTGGCACACACAAAAGCACAGGCGGGTGTCAGCTTTTAATTGTAACTGTCTTACTGAATGTGTGTTGTTTTAATATCCTATATAGATTTTTATGTAATACACTTACTTGTGCAAGGCAGCCTCAAGCTAGAATCAATTCAGCCCAAAGGATCCCCGTCCTCCTGCCTCCCTCTTTTGTTAAAAGGCAATCTTGTTTTAATGATGCATGAAGAAATATTCAAGCATTGACATTTCACTGTCAGGTTTCTTTAGAAAAATCAATTAAGATAATACAGCTTTGACCCAGTTATCCAGTTAATGCTTATTAGGGATGTAATATGATTTACTGTCAGCATTTATAATTCTTTGCATCTCATCCCATTAGCCTTGTGACTGTTTCATAGTGTGCAGAACAACGGTCACTTCTAGGAAACGACACTCGGTAGAAGCTGATAAAATGGAGTGGAGACCAGTAATGACATTGATTGGGATTGGTGGGCAGGTTAAATACAGGCCCATGAGGCATTCTCTGGGTCTCTCTCTCAAAGCATTCCCTCTGTCGCCTTGTGCTGCTTCTTCTCTCTCCACCAAATGTAACATGATGGAGCACCAGAGACGGCCTGGTTTGTTACACTGAACATTTGTCAGCCTCCTATAAAACCAACAGATATATTTATTGTCATATATCACAGTTACTTTAATTATGTTTGGGCTAGCTGTCACGCCAAAGTACTGCATAGCTGTATACACGACACTTCTACAACTGTCCTGAAGCATTTGACTGGGGTTTCACTGTCAAAGCGGGGTTGTCTATGGGAATCCTTGTTCAGAATTTGTGCTGTAGCGTGGCTGGTTGATGTGAGTAAAAAGTTATGTCACGGGTATTTCACACATTGTTTGACAAATGCCTTATTTTTCAATGTGTAGTGGTAAGATATTTGATCAGATGTGAAGATTACGGAAGTCAAAATAAAACATACAGTAAAATATTCAAAGAGGTAGTTCTCAGTACTGTATATAAAGATAAACGGTATCACAGTATATGGAAAAATCCTATAATACAAAAAAAAAAATGCAATCTGGTACAAAACAGCTCTATCATTAAAATAATGAATTTTTGAAAAAACAATAACACAGAATTTGCAAAACAATGGTTAATCTGTATATTAAATTATAAAGGGCACAGCTGGAAAATGTTAAACCTGTTTTACATAGTTCTACACATTTCCTCAGCTTGATTTGACATTCTGTATTGTAAGATTTAATTGTGGCATTGGAAAGAGGATGTCACTGATTCTGAACTCACTTCAACTTTATGGCATTTCAAAAATGACAAGAGTGAACCATGGAGAGTGTGAGAGCTCGTAACATTCAAGAGGTGAAAATGGCTGCCAACCATAGACGCATGTGTTTTTCAGTAAACCTGTATGATAGTTTGAACACAGTAAATGCATGTTAAATTATTCTATATTTTTTCACAGCCACAAACTATACATTACATGGCTATTCTGTCAAGTGTTTATGTAAATGGTGCTGCTAATTCCTTTACAATGTAATTTCAAAGGATCAAGGTCTAAATGTCAAAAACCTGACAATGTCTTTTCATGGCCTTTAAGATTGTGTGAGTGAAGCACAAATCACCAAATGATTACTTTTACTGAAAAAAAACACACAGTACTAGTATCGTTCAACTTAATTCAATTTGTAAAAGGTCTCAAAGCTAGTCTGAAAAATACGTATGGCTTAATTCAGTTGATTTAGTAAATTAGGACAACATATACACAATGAAGCATTGTATAGCACACAAATCTGTAGTTAATTGTGTCGTTTTAGAAAGAAAACAAAACAAAAAAAGGCCTGCTGTAAAGTGTACAAAGGCTTCCTGATGTTTTCCTTTAAGATACACAACTCAATTACAATGCTTACAACCCAGGAATACCAAACCTGCATATTTTAACCAACCTCTTGCAAAACACGAATCCCTAAACGCAACCGTGTCTTTTCATACTAACTTCTGTTTCACTGCGTCTGCTTTGTCTTTTACTTTTGGCAGTCATAAAGCAAAAAATACCCACCACTTCCCTCCTGAGCTAAATGGATATTAGCAATCCACGGACACAAAGGCATCATCTGCGTGTGTATGCCGAGCAGCAGCAGCCACTTTGGATCCTGAATCTCAATGGGCTCATAGTGCCTCCGACGCCCATCTGTTCCAAGCAAGCCAGCGAGCCACTAAGCAGCAAACTTTGATCCCCGAGAAGATTTTTTTTTTCTTTTCCCAAACCAATCCGGATTTGCCTGCCCCTTAAGAGCCATTGTAAAGCCACCCTAGAGTACAAATTCTAGATTCATTATGAGTGTGGGCGGCCACCTTTGTATTCCCCAAAGCGCAGATTTATGCACACGACATATTGTTTATTTGGTAGCATAAAAGTCTAAACCCATTGTTCATTGTTGTTGGTTCATATATCGAAAGAAAAGTGTAATGAAGTAGGAGCCATGCACTCGACCGTGGAAGACTTGAAGAAATTCAACTATTAAGCACACACGTTATTGAACATCAGTCATTCTTCACCTTAGCTCTTCACGTTTTCTCCACGCTTGTCTATGTAATATCATTTCAATTAAAGCTTTGTTTCACTATTTGGTTAAGTGTAATACATTTTACACTTTGTTGTCAAGAGTTGCTATTTCGCATTGATATAAATGACTACAGATTAATTTAATAGCCAGGTTTACTCTTGCACTACTGATCTTGGTGATTTGTTTTTGTTCAGTATACACTTAAATATTTATTTACTCTCTTAGTGTATTTATTAATATTGCGTTGAGCCAATTCAGTGAATGACAATAAAGTCTGTTTCCGTGGAATAAACAAAGTCCAGTGTCATAATAATGAATGTGAAATGATAAAGGCACAGATATATTATCCATACACACAAAAACATAATTATGTAGATAATGTTGACAAAAACCAAACAAAAATACATTTTAAAAGCTGACACCTCTTACACTTTTTTCCCATTTCCGTGTGACATGCCAGCGACATTAGCATTGGTCATTAGTGGCACACACATCGATGGAGTGTCGCATGAAGACGCTTATATGCAGACCCTATTTGGTTACCTGTGTGACAGGCTTGTTCAGGACACCAGAAACAGCTGTCCTGGCCTGTGTGAGCCGAAATAATTAGGCCTGTCATCTCCCTGCTCTGATTTCCCCCTTCAGCTCGCTCCACAAAATGCTAATATTTTGCTTTCATTGTCACATTCACCTTGACACGGATATTGCCTTGGTGCATAACTGGATGAGATGACTCTAAATTTGCATTGTTCGTTCTAATAAATTTGCTTTCTCTGTACCTTGTGCCAGGACCCATCAGATAAAGTCTCCCAGAGTGTCATCAATCATGGCCCATGCTGACAGACGGCTTTTGCCTTCATTTGTTACATAGAGGAACATGCTTAATTATTTGTACTGTAATTAGTTGGGAAAATGTCAGGAAATGTCAAGCCTGTGTTCACCGTGGAAGGGCTCTGCTTGAAAGCCACAATGACTGAAGTGTCATTAATGCCACGTAACAAGACGCGGATCAGCTGGGGGAGGAAAGAAGGGGGAGGCTTCTTAGAATGTAATCATGGAGAGAGTTAGAGGGAGACACAAATCAGCGCTGCTAGCTAGCATGATGGGCATCTTATTAGCCAAGCAGCCAGCCAGCTGCATTTTTCAACCACATCTTGTTTCTCTCCACTTTTCTCACACTGGCATGAAATAAAGGCAGCAAGTGGGGAGAAGAAATGAAGTCAAGTAAACAATTCCGGCTTCCCACTCGCTGTCAACCCGCCGTACTTTGCTATGTTATAATGCCTGTCATAAACAGGCATTATGCCAAATACAAAAACAATGGAGAGGCTCCCTCCTCAAGCCCTCCATGCTAGGACACAACTTTTAAAATGCAATTAATAGCAGAGAAAACACAAGGACTGATGCTTAAGTAATGAAGAGGGTGATGATGTGTCAGAGCCTTAAAACCTTTGGTCTTTTAGCCTCAAGCCAAGACTTGTTTTCAGCACATTGTCTGGTGTTAATTATAAAAAGTAATTGTTTATTCCTGAATTAGAGGACAAAGTCATAAGATAACCTTCACAGTGCATTTATTGCTGCTAATTATTGCATTCAGCTGCTAGCATCTGTGAATTACATTTTTAGTGCTTATTTGTTTTCGTGTCAACTGGCTAATGCATAGACAGGCTACTTTACCACTTTTCTAAAAGTCAAAGCTAATTTACACTTGTTTATGAAAAAAGGTGTGAAAACAAAGGGAAATAGGATTCCTGTAAGGGACCGCTTTTGTTTAGCAGTCAAATCTGTAGCATTATGAATCCCATGGGGATTTCAGTGGCCATTCGTCTTTTCAAGGCCTCGCAGTGGGAGTGTGGTGGAGCAAGACTCAGCCTGCTACCTTGCCCACCGACAGGCACTGATGGTCATCCAAGAAGCTCCTTAATTAGCCTGCAATCTGGCAACGACCCGTGTTCCTGAGATGTGGCAGCCCTGTTTAAATATGATGCCAGATGCAGTCCCACCTTCAGCATGTCACCTCATTGTCCCAGGAAGCCAGAGGGAGCAGGAGGAAAGTACGAGCACAACATCCCAGAACACTGTTTCCTTGTTGCTATTTATCTGCCTGTCTTTCAGTGAGAGAACATTCCTGCTTCCTCAGAGCAGAAACACGGGGCACATTGACCTTGACATGTTCTAGAAATGATTTCAGGTAAAGTTACAGTACATATATGTATGGAGTGTATACCGAACAATCATGTAACATCCCTCAGAGGAAACATAATAGAACTTTTCACTGTAAACATACATTATCTGGACAAAAACACAGACAATATCCAACATCTTTGACCTCTTTTTTCCGTAACCACACTGTAATACTTAATATTAGACTAATCTGTGATTCAGTATGTAGAGCAAGCTGGGGCATTATCTAAAATGGTGTAAACATGTCCCAGAGCCGTCTAAGAGTCCCCCCTCATAATAGTTTTATTTCTGTACATATAAATACTGAATCTGAAGCTTCTGTTTGGTCATGTGCTCTCGCTAAGATTTAGGCCGTCACGGCAAAACAACTTTGTATTATAGTAAACATGGATAAGCTCAGAGGACCAGGAATTCAAATAAACTCAATGAAGCTTTTTAATGCACAATGTGATACTTTAAATACAGGGGCGTCACATACTGTCTACTGACACCACTATAGTTTGAGATGAGGGACAAAAATAACATAGAACATATACAATATTTAGGGACAGGCTAGCTCCATCGTATTTACGTCACATGTTCACATATAATTTAGTGATACAGAATTAATACATTAGGGACAAACACTGTATTGAGTTGTACACGTCTTCTTTATTATCTCTTGTATGTCTTTATAATAATTACACCTTGAAGACAGTAACATTTCTCTTCTCTTTCCCCTATGTTTTTGCTCCATATTCATGAAAAGCCAGTCTTGTAATTCGATAAAGAGAGCCTGTGTTCACAACTTCATTCAAACAGCATCATGGTGCTGTATTAAAGTGGGCATCTGTGTTCTCCACCACATTAATCTCTTCAAGCACATTCCAGCTGCTGTGATGTGTGCGAGCGAGATAAGTCCTAAACAGACTAAAGCTAAGCAAACCAGACAACTCTATTATTGGCTTCATAATTGCTTAATTAAACTTTTGTCACTAATCATTATGAGGGCAATAGAGCTGTTATACGGGCTTTCTGTTGAGCAGGGGGAAAAAAAATCAATAAAGTGTGTTGAGGAGCTGATCCCCCATGATTCTTCCTCTCTCATTCCCCTCCTCCTCCTCCTCAATGCTTTTTTTTTGTCCTCGACAAATGAAATTCATTGCTGCCGGTTAGTGATCTGTAGGTCTGGAGCTCGACTGATATGAGCTGCCATCACCATTTGAATTGAGGGGTATTCAGTAGCACATGAATATGAACAAATGGCAAACATAAATCTCCTGCATGAAGTACACCTTCTATCCTTTTATTATGGAACAATTGACCCATCTAAAATGAATTCTAATGCCAGAGCAAAGCATTTAGATTTAAATTACGCCATGGCTTCCCCTGGTCCTGAGAGATGACAGCATAAAAAAGATTAATATGCTAATTATTTTTCCTCCCCGTTCTCTTTATTCCTCTTTTGGACATTTGCGTAGGGTTATTGTGAGTCGTGTAAATAAGATGACTGTTTTGTCAAAAAGGATGCTGAGGTTCCCTTCACTGTGAAGTGTGCTTTAGATCACGGACATGCATCTAACCATGGCATTATCTTTATTGTCTTTTTATGAGCCGCCACTGCTTTTTTAACCTTCACCAAGCACTCCATAAAACATGAGTTTAGTTGTGTGTGTTGGGTTTACAAATAAATAATTATTAGTCTTACTGTTGACCCAGAAAGTCCATCAGGATGAACAAGCTTCCTCTCATATGGCCCCAGTTTTATGGGTAATGTTTAGTGTCCCTCCAGAGCAGTTAGAAGCACTCTGAGATGGGCCTATTACAGGGTCCACTGTTCGTTCCAAGGTCCTGCCAAATGATCATAGTTTAAATGATGTTGCTTTTCATATCCTTTAATTGGTCTGGCTTTGAGAAAATAACTTTTAGCTTTGATTGTGTTGCCATAGGCAGCCAATTGGCAAGAGCGCAATAGGGGCAAGAGCTCATTTCATAATTTGTAGGCACTTTAAAGTTGGCTAAGCCTCTCCGGCAAATTGAAAAGTGTCCAAAATGTAAGAAAGAAATGGGCTTTTTTTTACTGTGCATCACAAGAGAATACTTAACCACACAGTGCAATATGGGCCTTATCTTCCAATAATGGCAAGGACTACATATGGTAAAACCACATATGGCTGCTTGTATCAGACAGCTTAACTCTGCAGAGGAAGTGGTAGAGAGTTGTAGCAGAGAGCAAATCATTTTAGTATTGTTTGACAGATGTGCAAAAATGATATGGTAGATTTGGTCCTAAAACTGACACTTTGTGAGTTGGTAAGCCCAATGTTTGTAACCCAGTCTGTTGGCACACAGAGATCAAACATGACACAGTACAACAAGAATCCCTGTTCCACTCAGACAGGAGACCGACAGGCATACTTTACTGAACAACTGAGTGTGTATTAGCTGTACTGTGTTACACTGCAGAGCCAATGTAAGTAATACATTTTTACAGCACATAACAATTTTGTATGATTATTAGAATATCAAAGTTTATAAACAACACTATATTTTAGTGTTAAAAAGTAACTCTGAAGATCTTCTCAAACAAAAATCTAACTTGAAAACATCATGTAGTATTTAATGACTTAACTCTGAGGCACCAATTATTGTATTGCAAAACTCTGAATGAGAAATATTAATTATAACATAACTGTGAGAAAAGTTATTCTTGCTTAGTTTAAAAAATACAAATTTCATTTAATAACTTGTGCAGCTTTGTGTCTTTGAGCAGAGAGTGAAAGACAGTCTTAATGAATTGCTCCGAAAGCATCTGAAGACAGACTTAATTACACACTTCTTGCATTAATATGCCATATATCCCCAGCAGAATAAAATTCAGCCGCTAGATAAACAAATTTCATGGAAGCCTTTATGGCACTACTTTCTGGCCAACCATTGATACCAGTGTTTATTCGTCGAGCTGCATGAAGCGTGGCAGGCATGAAAATGTGGCATTAAAAGTAAAATCCTTCATTTTCATCTCATTAAAAAAGAGGGGAAAAAAATTAGCAGAATGCAAATACGATGCTAGGAGAGTAAGTAGCATATTCTCAGCTGTCATTTGAGGGAGAGTCAACAGAAGCCAGAGCATGGGTGACACATTTAAATAGTTGATTGATGAAAAATTCTTACAAGATGGTTCAAATTTTCTTCCATGTGGACTTTTTACCAGTTTGGCTTTGCTCTTTTTCTTCTACACTTGTCAGATGAATGAAAAAGTGCTGGCTGTTTCTAGTTTAACAGTCTTAGCTACGTTGTGCCCCCACCAAACAAGTAGTTGATTGTGAACATGCAGCTGCTATCCACTGTGTGTGTATTGGGGGTAAGATCGTGCCCACGCCCTGGGACCCTGCCATTCTTTCACACACCCTTCATTTTCAGTCTGGGGACTGCAGCCCTCATGCAAATATGTGTTTTTGACTCAAATAATACAATGTCTCTGTGGACAGCTGTAGTTTGCACAAATCCTTTGAAATTATAGTGTAATAGTGCACAGCGGAAGGACCATAGACTGTAATAATAGACTGCTGCCTTCTATTGTGTTGGTTTGTCATTTTTTGCACAATTATTTTCCCTTACGTTTCATATTCCCAATGCATAGTAAAAATATATTTTATTCTTTATACAGTTTATACTTTCTTGTTTAAAACTGCTATTTATGTGTTACCGAGGAGAGGAAATCACACTCCATAGATTAACATAATTGCTAGATTGCAAGCACACATAGGTGGACCTAGATTAGTCTGATAGAAGAACCTCGGCCCATTAAGATAATTATAGTATTTCTGTGATAACTGCAAGGACACAGTATTTAGGAACATTTAGAGATTAGCTGTTGCACATTATTGGCAAGTCCACATTATACTTCTGTCAAGGAACTGGTGATTATATATTTCACTGTGAAACACAGCTCTTCAGAAATACTGGACTGAGACCAAACAAAGGCAGGAATCTAGGCGCTAACTAAACTAATTTAAACATAAACTTAAAGAATTTTTATTGAGAGGTCAGAAATGTGAACATTAATGATCTAACTGACCTGATGTTGAAGAGGATTTATTGTTTGATTTGTTCTGCTTTGCATTGTGCATAGTCACTCTTGTCTTGTGTTCTGTGTAAAAGCATTGAGAATTAGCCTTGGTTAAAATGTTGTAGTGTGTGACATGATTCATGAAACACATCAAATTGACTTTTGTTTTTATTTTGTAGTTCATGAGATATTCATGAGATATGACTTTTTGATCATTAGTTGGTTCACATTTATCATTGTGATCTTATCTGGTTTATAAAGTATGCTACTGCCTTTTTTTTCCTCAACATCTCTTATTAAGGTCCCATTACTACTGGCACAGTCCAAAGCCTGGCCCAGTGTGGAGCTATTAGCGCCAGGGGCAAGCTAAACATAGTGCAATCCGTAGTTGCGATAGACTCGTTTGAGCGCAGGGTCATCGACTCAGCCATATTGTTAAAATTATTGTTCTGCCAGCCTTCTGTCATGGCGGATGTGGCTGGAGCGCTTGGCTTGGTGGTAGCTGCCTGGCTCCTCTCTGCCTTGAAAAGCAGCTTTGCCGTAGGCAGCTCTAAGGCTTTAAACCCTTATTGTGTGCGTTTCCCCGGGCTAGCCCTTTCCTCCCTGTGCTCCCTCGTAGGATGGTCTGGAGTCAGAGGACGATGGGGAAGGAATGAGAAAAGAGCCAAATGTATTTAAGGGCCCAGGCCAATGTATCATGATCAGTGCAGGCTTTCATGGCAGCCCTCACCCGCATCCTGCAACATTGTTGTGCCCCATTCTCCCTGGCACCACTTTTCGTTTGAACAGAATTTTGACACTGCAGTGGGGAATTCTGCAGATTAAAGGGGACATATTTGGTACACTTCCTTCTTGGCACTTTTTTTTGGTGGGGGGTAGGTGCAGTATGTAAGGCTGTGTGAAAATGTATTTTAAATTAACCCTTTAGCAACTATTAATGGGTTTTTACTGATCAAACTGTTTATGGGTGTTGATTGGTTTTATTGTTTATTTTCAGGACTATAAAAGTCAAGATACAACATGTTTATTATATTCCATTGTTTTTTTTTGTTTTTTTGCCACACTGAAACTATATAATTATCTCTTTTATCGCATCATTAATTAACCCTTTAACATCACTTGCAAACATATAGCTAGTAAGACCATTTTGCACTAGTGGACTCTGTGGCACCGACAGATTTTTATTACTCAAATATTTGTGTGGCACTCTGCGCATGTGTCACTGCATATGTGTTTTAGACCCGTGTATGCATCTGTGTGTATGCGTCTGTGTGTGTGCGTCTGTGTGTGTGTGTGTGCGTGTGCAAACATTGGGATTCATGGAGAGTGCGATTCATTTAGGGGCCCTTTTTCTCCTGCTCAGCTGCTCCCTGCCTTTCCCCAGTAATTAGCCTAGCGTGGCAGCCACCTCTCGCGGCTCAGTCTGAGAAAGAGACACTTGACACAGCAGACATCAGAGAGATTTTTCAGGAGCGCCCCAACAGCTCTTAATTAACCACTTAGGTATCCCCACTTGTTCCCCTTGGCCGCCACTTTCCAAATGGTAAGGAGGTTCTGTGCCACGGATCTAAACACCAGGGGGAAGCGTGCTATCAAAAAGATCTGGGTAAATGAAGGCTTGTGTAAATTATTTTTAATGATTCCCTCCTGGCACATCATTATGTTTGTAGTTACACACAGGCACTTCTGAGACGCCTCATCCTCGCGCTAAGGTCATCAGCAGGACCAACTGTAACTAGCTGCTAGCCTGTAAATGGCTTATTAATTAGTGCTGTGGTTTTACATAGCTGTGAGCTCTGATATATGGTGCAGGGATCGTAATTGTGCGGGAATCGAAAATGATGATGATGATGACGACGATAACCCATCTCCGGGCTATTTATGCAAATGGCCCGCTCATATTAGAAAATCATTACCTATCCAAACACTGCAACACTCTCGGCTTGGGTGAATTACAATGATGGATTTTATGATAATTGCAATTTAATTTTCCATCCTCGTTCTCTATCTCTTTTGTCTGTCTGGAGTTAGGAAGTGATTTGGCTATTGTGAGCGCTATTAATTCTGTATTAGTTAAAGCTGAATGGATGGGTTTATTCAATTTCCTCAGAAGTGTTAGATTTAGAAATGATTATTTTTTTCAACAAATCTTAGTAATATTTCAATTCAACTTTGCCTTGGATGAAAAATACACACAGTTCTACAATAAAATGACATATGGTGCTGTTAACACATTAAGTAGATGTTGTGTATGTCTTTATTTGTTTTTCATTTATATTCTATGGTTTAATGTTTTGCCTGTATTTTATCACTAATCTGAAGCACTTTGTTGTAAAGTGCTATACAAATAAAGTTGGATTGAATGATGCTTTTCTCTGCGTTAGACAGCAGACAAGCTGTGGGTTAGAAAATGATATGTTGATAATTACAGAAGAACTAGGTCAACTGTGGACATTAATATATATATATATATATATATATATATA